>JBAMBM010000474.1:0-35233 GCA_037043425.1 Hirtodrosophila duncani
TGTCTCTATTATAAAAGCGTTGGTGATGCCCCAAACCAGGCTCACATTTCCCTCATGCTCTGCCTTACATGAAAAGGTGAACCTTTCAGTTGATGTTGTTGCTGTTGTTGTTCAACGAATGAGCCTGCTTGGGACAACTTAAGTTATCTCCTTGCTTGAAAAGAGGCCTACGCTATGACTGGCACTGGTACGGTCCTACAGCCTGCCTGGCAGGCAAACTGTTGAACAAGCGCCGAGACCTCGAGAGATGCTAAGTTGAGCTGTAGATGAAATGACAGGGCAAAGGAAGCTAGCCTCCATACTTCAGCCATCAACTTTTTTTGTTCTTTCATGCTTTATCCTGTGCGTCGTGAGGAAAGCCCATTGGGCCCTGCTTGATTTCAGTTCTGCCTCAGTGCTGAAGGCTTTAAATTTTCTTTTTTATCCAAAGCTGTGCAGGGGTTTATATATTGCATTTAAATTAAATGTAACTCCACCATATGACACAGACAGTGTTCTGCTTGCTTAAAATGTCATATGGTTATTGATTTGCCCCAAAAACAAATTTACTTAACCCCTTCCTTTTCAAATTCCTCTGCTGAAACTCGCAACGACGGCCTTGTTTTAGTCACGCCAGTGGCAAGTGATTACCAGGTGATTGTTGTTGTTGTTACTTGTGTGTGGGCTAATCTTCATGACCTTCAAATGGCCAAAAAATAATAATCCTAAACTTGCAGACAGTTTTCCATAGGTTTGTGCTGTCGCTTTTGTAGGTCTAATGTCTCCATGTCTCTGTTATATGGGGGCTATATGAGTAAATGCAATCGTGCAAATGTATGAAGCAGGCAGAACGAAGCGTCTAAGACCCCATAAAGTATATAGATTCTTGAGCAGCATCAACAGCCTAGTCGATCTAGCCATGTCCGTCTGTCCGTTCGTATGAACACCTAGATCTCGGAGACTGTAAGAGCTAGAGAGCACATAATCTACCGATTTGCCGAAATAAGAGCCAAACCGTTGGGTGACTTTTACCTTTTCAATTTTGCATAACAAAGCTATAAATAGTAAATATTTAATTCAATAATTTTCGCTTATGATTATAATCCGCTTTTGCATGGCCGCCGGGAAGGAATAGAAGGGAAATGCGTGGTCCCTGAAAATCCTCTTACTATGTGCACATGAGAGCATGAAAACTTTAGTTAAATATGGCTGCGACAACGACAGACCCCGGTTTGAAGTTTTGCCTTAAAGCCTTTTTGCTTCATCGCGAACTCACCAAACATTAACAATTTCAAATTTTCGTGTACCCTTGTACCTTTGAGTCTGTCCAAAGCTGAGTGTATGAAACACACAAAAAGTCCACAAGGCGAGGGACTAATTGCTTATGTGTGCGTATCCGAGAGAGTGTGCGGGACTGTGCATATGGCTTGCCTGGTCAAAACTTTGGCTTAACTTATAAGCCTAAGCGGCTAAGCAAGCGGCTAAGTCTAGCCATACATACACACGCAAATAAGGCGCACATGGAAAGACAAACATGACAGTAGCGGTTCAGCTTTACACATGTACCCACATGGGTGCACATATTCAAATAGACAGTTAGCCGCCAAGTGTGTGACCAGCAGAGGTTTATTTAGGTAGGTGGAAATTTTAGCACCACTTTGAAGTTACGCAAACAATGGAATAAGAATGGCTACGTTAATTGATCGAATATATAAACACGCTAACGACTACCGGAGTAGCAATGACTTTGTTTGGACTGTGCTTTTCATGTCGGTCTTATACTACTATAATTGAAGTCCAATCCAAATAAAATTCTGGTAAATTTGTATAAAAAGAAACTTCATGACTAAATTAATATATATACCATTTTGTGAATGGCGTATATCTTACAAGAGACGTTAGTATTTCCCAGGTGTATCACATTTTGATCCTGCAATCGATTGAATTTCGTGGCTTACTTTTCCGGCTGGAAATTTGCGAGGGATCATCGCAATTATTCAGTCCATTAATTGCTTAAACGATGTGAAAACAACAATATATTATTGTTGGTCGGGGTGTCACAGCAAACTATAAAGTCTTTGACATTTTCATGTGCAAACACTTAAATTTATTGCTTCATTTGATTGCGGCGAACTTACGAGCATAATTGGATATTGGCGCGAGTAATTTTTATATGTTTTTTGCGCCGTAAAAATATATTCAAAGGCTAGTAGACTGTAAGCGTAGTAAATGTACCATTGAATTTGTTTCAAGGTTGTACAAATTCACCATCATTTAAGTGTTGACACATACATTTCTGACTCCCCAGTAAATATATTTACATTTAAAAAGTCCAACTCTCTTAGACTCTCATCCATTGTTAACATTTCCAGCACATTCGCTCATTTTGGCCACAATCGAAATTGCAAATGAGTTGATATGCGTCCCCTCCTTCCCAAATTTTTCCGCCTAGACGTCGTCGACGCCACAAGGACTTGCACTTAAGACAATTCTTGCGTTATGTATCAACCGAACAGAAATAGGCCTTGACAAGACACAGGCCATAAGTACAGGACACAGGACCAGCCAGAGGACTCACAGTCGAGCAGCAGTTGAAATATTTTTTATTTTATGCCTGCTGATTCCGTTGGCCAAGTGCCAAGCAGCCCGAGTATTCGGCATCAACGTCAGCATCCTGTAGTCATGTTCTTTGTATCCCAGCAGCGTGGGTGAGAGAGACCACACCCGGAGGCCAGTATATTGTACCTCGATAGCTTAACATAGCCGGAGCGAAGACAATGGTAGAGAGGAAAGCTTAATGGGCAAAAGTCAGACCAAAGTCAACTTTGTTAAAGAATATACTCTTAATTTCTTTAATTCATTTGAAGTAGTTTGAGCTTGTGAAGGGGAAGGGTGTACACCTATGAATACATTAATATTTGTATGAATCTTGCACCAATAGAAAAAAATAATTCATTCTAATTCAAGCCTTTTCTCATATCATTTGATCATGTTAGAAAATGCAATTCCTTTATCTTTATTGCTTTCGAAATGCCATTTTATACTAAATTACATCAACACCAAATCGGAAACCGAACGATAGAGGCAAAGTAGCTTCACATCAATCAATTTGCACTAATCTGACTTAACTTGATATGGTAATTATAGAGATTGTGATTCTCTTGCTTACAACAGAACATTTACACGGAAAACATTTGAAAACGTTCGGAATTTTCGAAGTGCGACTTTTAAGAACATTTATCTTTTATTTCATCTTTTATTTTCGTTAGTTTTTATCAGCTTCTTTAGTGCGATTGTATGTCATATAAAATCAAAGGCTCTTTCTACTTTCCAATAAATTTAATATTATTACTTACTATTAACATGCCCATATAATCCATTGGTAAATATCAAATGGGTTAAATCAATTGCAGACTTTCGAGAACACCATGATGCGGGCCGTTCCTCTTCGCTTTTGTTTTGCCCATCCCATTTTCTCTAAATATTTATACCCTGTACCTATAGTACAAGGGTATATTCAGTTTGTGAAATGTATGTAACAGTCAGAAAGAAGCGTTTCCAAACACCACAACGTATATATATTCCTGATCAGTACGATAAGCCGAGTTGATCTAGCTATGTCTGTCTGTTCGGATGCATGAAAATCTAGATCTTGGAAACTACAAGAGCTAAAAACTTAAAATTTGCATTTGAATTCTCCATAAATATGTACCCAGATCAAGTTTATTTTATTTATTTGCCACGCCCACTTTTTATGGTAATTTTATTTCATAGCTTTTTTGTTTTTCATTGAAAGTGAAAGTGAAATTTGGGGATTATATGTCCTAGAAGCATCTACATTGACAGACCAAATTTGATTTGGATCGCGCCACTTATCATATAGCCCACATAAAAGTGATTTTTCGGAATGAATAAAACTTTTTTTTACGTCCAAATCAAACTAAATTTGGTTTGATTTTAGAATGCCTTAGGTCTGTTGACCAAGATTTATTCAGTTCGGGCAACTATATCATATAGCCCTCATAGAAGAGATTTTTTCGAAATTAACATAAGATGTTTTTTTTATCGATAACAAACTAATTTTTTTTAATTTATTTTATGAATCTCCACATTCGCAGTCAAAATTGTATGCAGCACAGCTCTATAGATTTCATAGAACCAATTTTTGTTCATGCAAATCTAACGAAATTAGGTTTTAATTTATTTAAGAAGGCCCCAAGCATGTTGACCCAATTTAATTCTAATTTCGACCCCATAAACTATATATATTAATCGAAAGCTATCATGAGGAATCAAAAGAAACACCGAAACGCTGTCTGTTTATACTATTCTTAATCTGTTTCTCTCTCATTTATATGACTGTATTGCTTGGTGGTTTTCGTAGACACAAGCGAGTGCGTACCACTATCTTCCTTTATTTATCTAATATTTTGGAAATGCTCCAACAATTTTTTAATTTTTGGTTCAGTCTGTGTCTGACACTCACGCACGATACACGACTACTGATTGTGAGTTTCCATCTTGTCATCTAGTTAGATTGTGAACAGTGTTATATAATATTCCGGTTTCGCTGTTACTTAAATCAACAAAAAAGAACGCTATGGTCGAAACTCTATGTACTTCAATAAGTAGGTAGCTGACCGAATTTTATCAGAATCGGTCTGCTATTTGATATAGCAGCTTACTAAGTACATGGTATTTTATTGTCAAGTCAGCTCGATTGTAGCGTTCTTATTTGTTTATTATTATTCTATTCTCTATTCTCATTGAATTCGTAAACGATTAGACAGTTTACAATTGGTAACTGTTAGATCATGGAATAAAATGTTTAAAATCGGGACTTGCCATCAGCAGATAAGAGATGTTCAAATAGGACACAGACAATCAGAGAATCTGGGGCGGGCAATTCTTTTTTTGCTAGCAAAGCTTAAACCCAACAGGAGAGGAAGATGAATATAGCCAACAGCCGTCACCCGAATCGGTAACTAAATAAGGACGAAAGGCCCATTTTATGTACACTTTTATTTGAAGCCAAATCTTTTACCCTTTATATATGTATTTGTGTTGTTTTTTTATACAAGTATTAAAAAATATGTTTGTTAGCGGGCATTTTTCTTAAACAATAAAAGTGCACAGGATGCCAAAGCGAAATGACAGTAACACTCCCTGACAATTTGGAACTTGTCTCACACAAACTCACACACATTTACATACAGAGACCCACATAGTTTATACACTTTATAATCAGCATGTTGTCTTGGTCCCAACGACACTCGTGATGGCTGCTGTTGGGTAGAAAAAGTTTCCGGTCTAACTTTCTCGCTGTGTCTTCCTAACTCACGCCCCTCTTGCCCGGCAATGTCAGTGCTGTGTGGAACATGAATACTAATCTCTAATTTCGATGCTTGTTCAACTATTCCACGATTGCAGCACATTAACTTCCTCGTCGACAGGCCCCCGCATCACCATCTCCCTAGACGACGGCTTCCAGTAAACTGAACCCCACAAAATGTGCACTGCGTGGAGCATTTTTTGCGGTTGCTGAAATGGCAAAACCCTGGGTGAAGCGATGAAGTGTGTGCAGGATGGCTGCACTTGACAAAAGTTATGGGTTTGCGTTTCCGTCAGCTTAAAAACCCAAAACGTTTGGGTCAAAAGAAAAACCTGCCAAATGGCTTAACAAAATGGTTAAAAACAAGAATGTTGCAAGCTTCGACTCTAAGATACTTTATACTGTTTCTCGCAGTTTTTGGGACTATTACTTTCAACAATTATATTTATGTTAATTGGAGTAGCGAAATTCCCTTGAAGAGGTGGGTTGTGTTATGGAATAATAAATTCAAAAGGCAAGCTTTTAGAATATTAGGGAGCGTTTCGTATTCTTCTTCGCAGAAGCATTTGATTGACACCCATCTAATGGAGGTGCAACAAAATAGCTAGTGTCCCATTTTTTAGAATAACTTCACTTAGATAACCCTGAACTACCCTACCTATGCATAGTTCACTCAAACCACGAAAGGAAAACAGAACAAATAGGCTTACCCCTTGCGACGTATAAGCGGGCGTGGGGTAAGGCGGCGACAAGAATTGAGAGCGGCGTTGCTGGGTCTTGGACCAACTTTCGCTGACTTTGATCGTCGCACTCTTAGTTGTTGCTGCCTCCAGTTGCCGGATTCATCACTGTGCGATTTGGGGGACTTACTGCGGACTGTCTCTGTTGCGAGCTAAGAACCAGGAGCTCTCCAGTGCTGAGGGTCTGAGCTTTCATAGCACAATCTTGTCTGCAGCGATGCCGCGGCTAAATGCAGTTTATGTTGCCCTACTTGTCACACTGTACTGCGCCCTTTGGGGTAGCTTGCTGCCTTGGCTTTGGGTGTGCATATGTGGGCGGATCTTAAGCTAGTGTGCGAGCAGCAGCATAGCTGCGCTGCGTGTGGGCGGCTCCTTCTCTCCAACTCCTCGTAGTTTTTGCTAAATCTAAATCCTAAATCCAAATCTTATACCTACTTAATTCTAGCTTAGCCTTTAAAACCAAAGAATAACTTCATTGTTGAATCCCACAACTACTCCTACTCTGCTTAATCCTATGCTTAAACTATGGCTATATACAGTTGCTTACTTACCAACTTAACTACTAACTGTAATGAGACTTGTCACACTGCACTTAAAGTACTTTTGCGACATTGTTGTTGTAGCTCTGCCAACTTGTAGTAATTATCCCTGTCCAGCGAGGAAAGTTTTTGCTGTGCATGCTTGCATGGTTGACGACACTGCTTGACGATGCAGTCTGATGATAATGTCCTGTTCGGGACTTTGCTCTTAATTGTCGCCAACAGTGCATTTGCCTCTTTTAAGCTAATAAACAAATTGAATGAGCCTCGTAGCCATTTGGCCCAAGTCGACCAACGCATTACAGCAGATGGTTCTTTCTCTATCCTTTCTAATTTTTGCATTGCCAGCAAGTGACATTTTTACTGCAAACTCTTTATAGCTGTCTTGTTGGCAATTCTGGCTTTAAAAGAAAACACAAAATTATTAAGTGTAGCCTTTAGAACCTAGTAAAGGGTATTGTAATGTTGTTACGATATATGTACATATATATTCCTGATAGCCATATCCGTATTTCTGTCTGTCCGTCTGTTTCTAGTCCTTTTGAACTAGTCTCTCAGTTTTGAAGCAATCGACTTCTATTCTTCTTTATTTCCGCTGTAAGCTGCTCATATGTTAATGGATTAGGTTGCCTGGTGAGATAGGGCCACCCATGACTTCCTCCAGAATCGAAATGTGCGAGGCGAATCTCACGTGGTACGGGCTTTCTACTGCGTCGCCTTCGCACCGAGGATATTCATCCGTTTGGTCATGTCCAAACCGTTTAAAGTAGCTCCGAAAGCAGCCATGCCCAGAAAGAAGCTGCCTTAGGCGGAAGTTGACTTCGCCATGTTTTCGACTTACCCACCTTGCCAAGTTTGGGATAAGTTGAGGTGGATGACCGGTTCCAACGTGCCTGCCACCTTGTGATGCTCTGCTGTCTCAAAACGCGTGAGCCTTCTGTAGTGTGGGCTTCTACGTGAGTTCCGGCGACAGCATGAATCTGCTCTGCCTCCTTGACTAATTCCTGTAATGGAAGCATCGCTGCCAGGACCAGAGCTGCCCCGTCCGAAGTGGATCGGAAGGCTCAGATGACCCGTATGGCGCTCAGGCGGTAGGTCGCGCAAACGCCTCGGCTGTAGCTTGGAACCGCCGTCGCTCGGCCCCAAATAGGTGCTGCATAGAGGATGATAGCTCGATCGAGTAGCCGGCGACGCTGCTGTTTTGGGTTTCAACACTACGCGGGAGAGCGCGACGTATTCGCCGCCTTTTTGTGAACGTGTTCGAGGTGCTCTCGGAAGGACAACCTCGTGTCGAGCATGACCGCCAGGTATCTTATGGCCCGTTTTGAGGCAATCGATGTTTTGCCTACCAGTATGCGTGCAGTTTCCAGTTTCTTTCGGCTGCTGACAAGAAGTGCTTCAGTCTTGTGCGCTGCCAGCTCTAGGCCTGCCGCTGCCAACCAGTGGTGGATACGGGCGATGCTGCAGTTGCACACTCCCTCGGTCGTTTTAAGCTCCTTGCCAACAACGACCACAGCTACATCGTCAGCGAAGCCTACGACGTGTGTATCTGCTGGATGAACTATCCGCAGAACTCCGTCGTGCATTATGTTCCACATTAGTGGACCCAAGACTCATAACTGATGGACGCCGGAGGACACTTGGAGGCGTTTATCTATCCATCTAGCGTAGAGTACTGGAGTAATCTTCCACTGAAGTAGCTTTTAGTTATCTCTAGCAGGTATCTAGGGACGAGTCTACTAGTCAGAGCCTCCAGTATTTTATCCCACCTGGCTGTGTTAAATGCATTTTTGACATCCAACGTAGCTATGAGGCAGTATTTCTTGTTCCCCCCCTTCACCTTGGGCCCTGGATGGCATTAGTCGCTATTCCATGCCCAAAGCGTCTATGGTCGACCTTGCTTTCCGGAAGCCAAATTGTTTAGGGGAAAGTCCACCCACTGTTTCGATTGCTGACTCCAGGCGGGAGCAGATGACGGGAGACGATTAGGCATATTGGCCTATAAGATGATGGACCTTCGTGAGGTTTCCCAGGTTTGGGAAGCATCACCAACGATTGCTATTTCCATATACTGAGGAAGACTCTCTCCATGAAGCACTCGTTGAACAATTCCGCGAACACGATCGGGTGCAGAGAGAGGGCCAGCTTCAACGTCTGACGTGGGACTCCATCAGGCCCTTGGACCTTATTAACATTTAGGCTTCTGGCGAACATCAGGATCTCATCGATCGAGACCGTTTCAGCTGCTGTGGAATCGGTATCGCCCGTGTGTTATGTACAAGTGTGTGCTTAGTCTATGTGTATGATTGGTGGATTGCTGATTGGAGAATTGGCTAGATAGGGTTGCGATCCCTGACGCTATTGCAGTTAACATGGTTGTGCTGCTGTCTTACTGCTACACACAGAAAGAAGCCATTCCCATTATATAAAGTATGAGGAGCGGCATGAGGAGGGGATTCGATATAGCTACGTCCGTCCGTGCATTTGTTTTAACCACGAGACTTCAGAAGCCTTAAGAGTTACATAGCTGATGCTCCTTATATCTGCACGCTGATGGAGCTTAGAAATCAATGTCATTTAGCTTGCATAGAACGAATTTGTAGCAAAGAGAAACAAAACCCTCCATGAAAAAAATTTTAAATCAAATCGGTAAATCAATTGCCACATACTTCCCACCACTTTGCCCTCCGAATGAGTCCTTCATATTGTGGTGTGGAACGTGAACGGCATGCAATAGCAGGCTCGAGAGAATTCGCTAGTCCGACAAGTTAAAAAGTAAATTGTAAAATATTGCTAGTAATTCTTCTCCCAGAACAAGATCTAAATGTCGAGTCTCTTGCTGCGAGTAAATATGTTCAAAAAAAATTATCAGCACTTAATTTCGTGTAGATATTTGCACAAAAAACAATCACAAATCAAACTGTGGCATCATTAATTCGCTATGGCTAACACTCGCACAGTTGCAAAAATTTGCCAGTTTTATCTCAATTTCGCAAAATAAGAGGCGGCTTGTAATTTACAACTCCCTTTTTTTGCATTGGCAGATAAATAGAAGATATTGAGTTGCAGCTATCAGTTGTCAAATAGGAACAGTTCCCATAAGAAGAAGGTCACTGATAAGAGGAATTGGCACCCCCGAAACACAGCGCTCTAAAAGCTACAAGACATCAACTAATGTGGTAGTTGAACAATGCCAATAGCGGCGATGCCATTGAGAGCAAATGAAACAACATTTTAGTACGCCAAACGAGATAACGAAACTCTGGTATAGGCGGAACACAAGATGAACAGAACACGAACAGCAGAGCACATAATAGCATAATTGCATTCCCGAAAGTGTGGAATTGAGAGCAAAATATCAGAATCGACCTCAGAAATATGGTCAAAAAATGGCTCCGAAAGAGGAATGCGGGTGCGAAGAACTTGCAAAATATGCTAACAAAATGCAATCAAATTGCCCTAGATACATAGATAGAAAGCAGCAAATCATTCAAAACCTTTTTGATGAGTCAAAATACACACATGACGCCACGCCTATACTAAAAACAATAATATACCTTGTCGTAAATCATAGAATTCAGAGATATTCTACATTTCTATATTAGTCGATATTTGTTTTTAGCTCATCAATTCATTGCCTTAGCTTTTATATAATAGAATTGTTTTAAAAAGTTTGTTTTGCATCTATGAAGACATCTTTTTAATTTACAGAGTTTCTCTCCATAGAGGTGCAAGGAGACCAATAACACCGGAAACTGTCGAGCATTTATTACCATAAATACTGCCTATGAATATGAATATGAACAATTTTAGATATGATCGATGACTGAAATATAAAAGAGCACCTGGAGAGTATGAGAAATAATTATAGCGGGAACCAATTAGTTTGAGACGATTAACATAACAGTTACACTGAAATATGTAAATGAACCCAGATAGCTTCAAGTTCTTCAGCTTCATTAAAATACGCAAAACGTTCATCATATTTACTGCATGGAAGTTTAGACAAGCTTAATTTACCGGAAATCGTTCTCCTTCTGAATCCCCCGTGGTGCATTTGCATATACTCAAATCCACACATATGTATGGTAGGAGAATATGTGGGATCGATAGGGACCTGCATTTGATCTTGACTCGACTGACGCAGCTTTGGTTCAAATCGGCATCGGGTCGGCTGGCTAAGCTTTTATTCAAAGTGATTTGAATTGCTTCCGATGTGGCATTGGCAATCAGCCGTAATTGATTGTTTAAATAATTTATTTCCTTCTTTGCTTTTTGTCACCAAAAGAAATCGAAGGCTGCCATCCTTCTGCATGTCCTGTCACATACGTGATACACGTGATAGTTTTGCAAATTACGTTTAATGCGCTTTCCTCAAGCTAAAAGCAACAAGTTGTGCGGCAAAAGCAGCAACTTGTGCAACATTGATATAGCAATAAAGAGCGTCTAGCTCCGAAAACAGGACCATTTCAAGATACATTTATAATATTTTTAATTTCCGCTGTCTCACCCAGTCTTTCTCTGTTGGGTGTAATAAATAGACATTAGCCAAGGGCCTTAAACTAATATTTTGATAGGAATTTAGTTGTTCTACCGGCCATTGACCAAATGGCTCTAATACCATCACAACTCATTGCCTAGTGTCTGGACACCGACACCCCCACAACACCCAAATTAAGCAATTTCTCCGAGGCGCGCGAGTGCAAAGCTGTTTTGCATAAACACTCATTGTAGACCTTTAATGGGCTGGACAAATCTGAAGGAGGAGGTAGAAGAGATGGGCTCAGCCGCAGGGCAGGCGCCATATATTGTGTCGGCCGCTGGGCTCTGGCTATGTTTAAACTGGTTTTTGGGGCAAAGGCGTCCACAAGCCATAAATAATTGAAAACTGCAAAGACGTGCAAAAAATTGTGCTCTGAGTACAGTTTGGGCCTCTAGCAGCCAGAGCAAGCCACTGGGCAGGCAGGGAGCAGCAGCAAGTTGTTATAGTCGAGCATGCTATTAAGGCCATTAAGGATAATAGGCCCACACAAAAAAAGAAATAAAGGACGAGCTAGGCAGGCCAGCTAGACCAAATAGAAGAAGCGACTGGGAGACACAGTTTATTCAACCCACTGAGTTAGTTGCAGTTGATCCGCCAACTCTCCTCTATATGATCAGTTCAAGGTAGGCGAATTCCAGAATTGATAATGAGAATTTAAATGCATAATTATGCATTATTTTAATATTAAACATATTTTATTATACTCCGCAATAACTATCAAACTATCAAAAGCTTTTAATGCAGTGAGGAAAGACAAGTGGACATGGCAACCGGAATGGGTTTATTCTTGATTTCCTTAAGCGCACCTAAATAAATACCACCATAATTAGTACGGGAAGAGTTCCCAAGTAATACAATATTCGTTTTAAAATTATTCTTCAATATGTACAAAAATATTTCAGTAAAAGTTTTACAAATATTTCGAAATAAATGGCCAACCCTGCCCTTTAGAATTTCAAATTTCTGGTGGCATTTGCATTTCCACTTGGTGAAGCTTAACTGTGAATTTTGTGCCTATTGCGAACGTGTGTGTGTCTCTCTGCAAGGCTGCACAATTTCCGCTTGGAGCTAAGTGTATGTGTCTGTGTGTGTGTATATGGTGCATATTTTTTTCCTATGCATTTTTGGTAGCACCTTAGCGTCCACTTATCCTAATTGTAGTTATTTTTGTGTGTCCTTCGTGAACAGCTCACGCGAAACGTAGATGGAGCAGGCCCTTATAAATGTATGTCTACCTTTCCGTGTGGCACAATATGTGATTGTGATTTACGCATACAATTTCGTTCTCTGATTTCGGCTGGCTGTCCCGACATAGTCAATATATTAGTCAATATATATTTGTATTACTGTGGTAAAACTAATGTATCTTGGCAAGCAAAACTACAATTGCCAAAATATCATTTGAGCCCTTAAAATTAAAAAAAGATTAAACTAACCTTCCACTTATAATCAAAGCTCTGCATAATTTCCATTTGCAAACTATCCTCAATCATTTGCCAATTAGGAAGAGGAGCTGTTTCTCTCCCTTATCTCAATTTTTTCCATTTTCACTCGTTTACTCTACTAGAGTACGAGTATAAAAACTTAGTTGCCACCGTGTTCCTGTTGAATTGGCAGTTTCATAGACTGACAATGAATTCAATCCGAATAGGTCGGTTATACGGGAGCTGTATGATATATCGGTCTGATCTAGACAATTTTTAAACTTGAGCAGCTTACAGCATAAAGAAGCCAATGGCGAAAATTACAAATCGATAGCTCTAAAACTGAGCGACTGGTTCGCAGACGGACAGACAGACGGACATGGCTATATCGACTTGTGTTGGATTCACATCTGTCGCTGATAAAAATCAGCAAAAACTAACCACAACATTGATATTCTATGACAATATTAAAAAATTGTTTTCTTTTGATTTTAATAAGATATTTCGACGAAACTGCGGGCGCGACACTGGAAAGTTTGACAGGGGGAGCCATTTTTGTCCTTTGCTCAGACGAGAAACCTTCAATTTTAGTGTTATCCACCTCCTATAGATTGGCTGGAAGGCCTATCCCTACTAAAGCATCCGCAACAGGCAGCCGCTGTAGTTGGCTCAGGGTCTACCCAGATCCTTTACTTTCTTACGCTTAAGAGACTCCATATTAAAGGATGTGAAATTTGATGCGAACGTTAGACTTGGAGAGCATTAAGGCCTGCCTTAAGAACGAACGCAACACGGCTTCAGCAGGACGACACAACTCACATGGCCGGCAGCAGAATACCGGATTTGTAACGACACAACAACAAGCAAACGCAATATAGCGATAACTATAACACAAACAAATATCACAGCAAGCAGAGAGTTCAAAAATATCAAAAGCTTACACGATGAGCGCAAAAAAATATGGGATTGGCGGCAATTGTATGCTTATGTGAGTGAGAACAATCGGTGGTATGGTAGCTAAATAATTATCCGATCTTGATCAGAACAGACCTGTGAACGTGGGGCTTATTGAAATGCTTTCAAACCGAATTTAGTTTGATTTTGATGAAAAACTGAAAAGTTATGTTCTTGTCTTAAGACCTCAGAGATATTTGTATTGAAACAGACGGACGGACGTACGACGGACAGCGTACAGACGGACATGGTTATATCGATTCCCCTTAGCATGCTGATCAAGAATATATATTCTTGATATAGTCGGAACTGCTTCCTTCTATGCGTTGCAAACTTCCTGACCATTTTGTGAATGGTATAAAAATTGGCATTTGCTGCTTAGTGTAATCGGTGCAATGAAAGTAAACCGCGTCCGCATTATCCAACGCTTAGTATAGAATTCCTTATTTATTTTATCTTCTTTCTTAGCGTCGTGTTTGCAGTACATATGCATTTGTAAGATGTAAGTATATGCATATGCACGTGTGAATGATGGGTACATTCGACTATTGACTAGATAAGGTTGTGTTCACTGCTTGCTGGGTTGCGTTTCATGCTTACTGCTACAACACATAGACGGATCTGTCATCAAAGCATCACTGCCTGCTGATAACAAGTTTCTGCTCTTGTGAAAAAGGTATGGACGCGCCTGGCTTATTGTTTTTAATATATCAAGTTTTTTAGACTGACCCTTAATAATTCCGTATATTAGATAGGTTGAATTTGGTGTAATTTTATATGTCACCCCACAATACTGTAATATTCTCCGAATATAGGATAACATGTTGCGCATACGCAGCGTGTGACTACATGTCTGGAGACACAACTGTCAGCTGCTGCTCAGAAGTGCAAGCGATATATTTGCAGACAGCCGCGAAGACATAAATATTTCTGAGACATACAAATATACCAAACAGGAGATGGCCATCTTTTGAACTCGCTATCGACTGGCTTTTAAAAATGTTTACGATTGTGAGTTACACGAGCTGCCCTGTAAATGCTGGTTGGCTTATCCCAATTCCTGCCTGCCAATAGCCAGCCTTTCTGAAATATGAGCACAAAAGGATGCAATTTTGGGTTTGCATTTTACGGCCTAACATTTCCAATATTCAGTTTTTATGGATTTGTCCTCATTTGCGGATTTTCTCCTTCTCCCAAAAACAGGCCTCGCTTACGGCTTACATAAAATGTTCTAAATACATCTAGCGTCTGTTTGCAATTATTTTATCCGCCAAAACACACAAAAGCCCGCCACTCGCAATTTAATTTATGAGTTTTCAATTGCGTTTTGGAGCCACTCAACATTGTGTGTGTGTGTTTATTTTCGCGCCCTATTATGTTGGAAAATTATGGGGAAAATGAAAATTTATTTATTTGCGTTTTGAATGCATTTTACACAAATCAGGGCATAAAATGTGCTGAGATTGCAATTTGCGTGTGATTTGTTGTTCAATTAGGATGGGAAATGGTATGATATAAATTAAAATAGATTTGCCCATGGAGTATTTAAATATTAAAAGAGCTGCTTTGTTTTAAATTTAAACTGAGTTGTGACTAATTTTTTTAATAATACCCGTCTCCATCTCCTCCAAAACTTTCAAAACATCGCAGAAGTCAGCAGCAGCAGCGTCAGATGATATTTCGTTGCATGAGTTATATCTCTCTCATCCTGCCCGCCAGCATATATGTAGCTGCTCTTGCTCGCTGTCTTTCACACAACCCCTTTCTATGTATATGTGTGTTCAAGTAAACTTTTGTGGCTTTTATTGCCGACCCAGACGCACACTGCGAAAAACCAAGGAGAAAGTCGTTTGATTTAAGCGCAAACTGCATGTTCCACTGCTACTGATTCAGCTGATCTTGCTATTACAAATCGTGATGCTGCTATATATACTACTATATATATTAATAGAACTGCTCTGTAGATACACTGGCCCAAACAAAACATACATTATGAGGATAATTTATTTAAAATTTTAAGGCTAATTTTGTCAGCCAGCGCAATGAAATAAAGGACAGCAACACAGTGACAGAATGAGGAGCCAAGAAAAGACACACGTCTGTCCGGTATATCGGATGTGTCTTGGTTTTTCACTTTGGTTAACCATTTCAACATTTTGGTTAATTTTACACACACTTCCACCATTTCAATACTCTCCTTTCTCCGTATGGATGTTTTCTTATTATACAATTGTGGAAATGTGAAATACAATGTGGAAATATATTCATTTTGTCAGGAAGTTTGCAACGAAGAGAACACAGCATTGAAGTGATATAAAATGCATATACTCTTAATCAGCGTAATTATGAGAATCAGCATTATAATTTGAAGTCGAACTCTTAAGTTTTTGGAACCCAATTACATAGATTAGCAATCTATATAAATATGACAGCCTTATATTGATAAGCTTATTGAGCTTCCATATATACTTTTTCATTCATCTCTAGATACACACTTCTTATCTTGAACATCTTTTCTGTAGTCTATATTGCAAATTTACGACTTGGTAAATCATTAAATAACATTTTCGGACTTTATTGCCGTGAATTCTTTATTACTTTGAGTGAAACGAACTTTGCTTGACTTCCTATTTGCAATTTATTGAAATTTACTTGTGTGTGTAACACCCAGCTATACATTGGGCTTCTCTTTATGCTCTAGCGCCCTGCAAATATGGCCCCCAACGAGCAAGCTTTGAATTCATTGGAAGCACCACATTTCGAGTGAACTCAAGTCTGTGAAACTTTTACAGGGAGTGACTTAGAGTTCCCAAACATAAACCAAATCTTAATGTAAAATAAATAATTTCAATAGTAGTTAAACGCTTTTTCCGTACACTTCATATTAATAATTTTACTTAGCCTCTCATTGTTCGGCAAGCAGTTGTAGTTACAACAATTTACAACTTTTATTTACAAGAAAGCTAGGTTTTGAAAAAGACATATCCAACCATATAAATCTAGCTAGTTCTGCAGTGAAAAGTTCTCCCCTGTTATCAACACACACACCCCACACTCCACAGTCCATTCCATTCCTGTTTTAGCCAAGATGCCGGAATACTTTGGTCTGATTTCAGACTGCACAAGCAGCCCAACACTAAAAAACTGCAACTGCATGGGAAATATGTAAAGGTGCGACTCACGCACAAAAGTAGGCAACACGAAACGCTGACTACAAGACACACTTGAGACTTGCAAAGCCCCGCTTAAATGCGTTCAAAGGCAATCCGAAATTGAAAACAAATCCCGGCAAATGTTAGACCGCCACAACATGTCAGTCGGCAAGTAGCACACACACATGCCACGAAGTCAGGCAACAAGAGCAAAAACAGGTACTGGCGTACTGCTCTGGTTGCAAATTATAAGTGACAGCAAAAGGGCTTGTCCAGGCACAGGCACAGGCACAGGCAGAAGTAGCAGCAGGAAGTGGGACTAGTTGCCCGCCTAACTAGTTAACGCAAATTGAAAAAATGTAGCCGCAGTAACAATCGCATAAAGATATTTTGCCAGCTTTTTTCGAACATAACTCAAAGTCGAAGTGGTGATGGCTTAGGCTTAGGCTGCAGATTTTGAGAGAAGTACGTCGGGCGTAGTTTTAAGCGTTTGTTAAACGGCAAATTCGAAGTAGTATTGCCTTTTAGGTAAATTATCTTAAAAGCCAAAATTTAATTTAGTAAATGGTATGATAAAATATTAGCATATAACTTAACTATTACAGGGCTTAAATAGTTTAAACAAGAGATTTTTTGGCCCTGTTCCTTCCATTTAGTTTTGGTTATATTGTCAACTGTTTCACAACGGAAACAACCAGACATTCGAAAACAGCAACAACTGAACTTGCTCTTCGCTCAGACTGTCTGGTTCTAGTTACAATAGTAATAGTCCAACAAAAACATATAAATAAAATAAAAAACAAAATCAGAAACATCAACAAAGTTTTAACTGATTACGTTGGCTCTACATTCATTGTGTGTCTTGTAAGTTGTTTGGGAATCCCGTTTGATGTTGCTTATATATTGCCGAAAGTTTAAATATGTTTTAAGTAATATTATTGCCTATTTTTCAATTCTTGGTTTTAAGAAAAGATTTAGAAAAACTTTTGAGATATTCAGCAGAGACGACTTGATGTATATTCTTATAGAAATAGTGAACAAGATTGCTCCGATAACACTACCATGTAATAAAATACATTACATCAATTATCCTACTTCAATTACCTTAGTGCAACAAACTCATGTAAGCAATTCCGTGTTCACTGCGAGCCTTCAAAAAAATCTTGTTAGAAAAAGGCAGTCCTTTCCTTACAACCATGTTCAACATGCTCTAAACAACAATGAAAGCTAAACTTAGCACGACCTTCATCAAAAAATACCAAAAAAGAAAATGGCGATTTCCGCAGTACCAGAAAAACTTGCCCCTTAACCTAAGTCAAGGTTGAAGCTTTACCTGCTGCCCCAGTGTAAGTTTGTAAGAATGTGTTTGTGTGTCTGTACCTTTTAAGCCCTTTTGCCAAACCAATTAACCACAATTACCCCCTTTGCAAACAAGAGCAGGCAGGCAAGCAAGCTTGGCAGACCGTCCAATGTTTTTTATGCACGTTCTTTTCGAATCTGTGTATCTTCAAATGTACTTGTGTAAGTGCCAGTGTGTGTCGGCTAAAATCATGTGCACTGCAATCAGTCTTCATATTCACGTTGCACCTGCGGCGCTTGGTTAGGAGAAGCACGAACATGGCCATGCCTCTTTGGGCTTGCAGTGACAGTGGAGCGCAGAGGAGAGGGGCAACAACTATGAACTGAACAGTGCATGCAAAACAACGCCTGGCTCCTGGAAAGTGTGAGTTACGCAGAGAAACGAAGCCAAATAAACGAAAAAGGAGTTTTTGCAACTCTCTCTGTACCTCAATTTTTGTGTTAAAATTTGCATTTTCATATACGGCTAACATGTAAAACGTATTAACAACAAAACAACGACAGCAGCAGCTACAAACACAAGTTGCTTGCAAAAAGTACAGTGCAAACAGCGTTAAGTGACGAATAACTGATGAATAACCAGATTTCTTTAATGCAATCTAATGTAATATTGCATTTAGTCTGTTGTTCTAAAAAAAACAACAACAGGAATTGTGATTTGCTGACCGTTTTACATTAAGCTTGATGACGAATAACTTATACAACAGTTTTAACTACTTCTTAAACGTAAGGTATATTATATCCATTCCCCTTATCTTGCTGATCAAGATTATATTTACTTTATATAGTCGGAAAAGTTTCCTTCTATGCGTTACAAACTTCCTGACAAAATAAATGTACAATTTTCTGAACGGTATACAAATATTCTAAGAACAAAATCAGATATTAAAAGTAGCCGAAAATAATATGCCCCATGTATACTATAGACAAGAAAAAAACCAAACTAGATCTGCAGAGAATACAAGGGATACTAGAAAAGTTATGCTACTAAGTGTTTATTCCGGAAAAATCGGTAATATGGTAGCTATATGATATAATAGCTCGATTTTTTCAGGACAGTGGGCGTGGGGAGTCCTCAAATAGATGCAAACCGAATCTGGTTTGACTTGGATGAAAAACAGATAAGTATTGCTCCAAGTGTTCATTCCTGAACTATCAGTTATATGGCAGCTATATGATATAGTTGCAGACAAAAGAAGCATCTGGTAAAATTTTATCTCTGTACCTTTTAAGACTTTTAAGAAGCAGACAGACGGACGGACAGATGGACATGGTTAAGTCGATTCCCTTCGTTATGCTGATCGATAATATATATAGTTTATATGGTCGGAAACGGGAACGTCGAGCTCAACAGTAAAATACCTTTACTGCTATATCAAAGAGCATACCGATGGATTGATAAAATTCGGTCAACTGATTTTGGGCCTCCCGAAATGGAGTTTCAGTCAGCCTGAATCTCAGCCTGAGCCTGGGTCTATGTGCGTCCGGGTAGTCTGCTATCATAATTTTTCCGCTGCTTCCACACACCAAAGCATTTTTTAGAGAGCGTAGCCGAAGCCGAGGCTTAATTGACGCTACTCGACGTCGGCAACATAATCAATAGTTGTAACTTCCTTTAATGGTTTCCCAGTGAATCAGCCCTTCCCTTCTGTCAGTGCTCAAATTTTCATTCTGTCACTTGTTGAATTCTTGGCTGCACTTTAATATTCAGAAAATTTATCGCCGTTTTGTAATCTTATTAGTCTTAAATGCATGAAAATACTGGTAAAAGGATGATAAATGTTCAAATTATGTGTGCGATTTGTGTGTGTGGAGAGCGGCTTACAAACTTTTAAAAAGTTATTAATTTTTTTCGGGGTATGAAATTTTTCATTTTTCTTATTTTGTAAAAGATCTGCAAAATGTCATTCCGGCCAGCCAGCTCATAAGCTTTTATTACTTATTTCACGCGTCGTAGATCTTTCTCATTTCATTTGCTACCCTTTTATTCAGCTTGTTATACCCTGTGCCTATGGTATCTGTAGAAACATCTCCGACATATTCTTGATCAGCATGACAAGCCGAGTCGATATAGCCATGTCCATCTATGAGTCTGTTTGTGTGCCTGTCCGTCTGTTTCCATGAGAACTTCAGTTTAGAGCTATCGAGTTTTTACCATCGACTTTTTTCTGCTGCAAGCTGCTCATATGTCAAAGTCGTGCACATCGGACCACTGTATCATATAGTTCCCATATAACCGACCAATTTGGGATGAGCTCTATGTACACCAAATTTGGTGGTTTTTTATCCAAATCAAATGTCAAATTTAGAAACCTCCATGTCTGCTCACCGAATTTGATCCGCATCTGCAAGGGAATGCAAGCTTCAAAGTTAGCCTTCGTTTCTTGCTTTGTATATGCTATTAATTTTATACACATTTTCGTTGAGATAGCTTCCCCTCTGTTAAGGATGCATATATTTTTAAAGCAAGTAAATATATTTCATTGTTGTTTTCATTGTTATTGTAATTGAATATCAATGTTGTGGTTAGTGTTTGGTCCTGATTTTTAACAGATACAAGTGTGGCAGATATGAACCCAACACAATGCAACACAAGCAAAGCTCAGCTCATGTTCATATCCCAGGCAGCAAAGCTATCAGATCAACAAGGGGAGTCTACATGCCAAATTGTGTCTCTCTAGCTCTTACAGTCCCCGAGATCTAGGTGTTCAGACGGACAGACGGACATGGCTAGATCGACTCGGCTGTTGATGATGATCAAGAATATATATACTCTATGGCGTCTTAAACTCTTCGTTTTGCCTGTTACATACATTTGAACGAATACAATATACTCGTTTGCTCTACTAGAGTACGAGTATAAAAAAATCAATACTTTTGAGCGTGTCGAATATTAAATAAATGCTGAGTACGAGTATCTTATACTCGGAATATCGATACTATATCGTTCTTACTTGTTCAGTTTGTTATAGTACTAATCTGCAAGGGTATGTAAGCTTCGGTTAACCAAAGTTAGCCTTCCTTTCCTGTTTAGATTAAATTTGTTTTTTGTTTTTTCTGTGCTTGCACTTGAGGTCACAACTTCTCCGTCCTGCGGCCTTAGGGCCGAACTTAATGCAATTTAATTATGTAGTAAGTGGATTGAAGTTGAGTTGAGGAGAGCATCCGAAAGTGCACACTGACGAGCACCGGCCTAAAAGTTTACGCTATACAATTTTCGCACAGTTTTTCATGGGGCAAACAAAATAGTTTAGCATTTACGCATACCAAAAATGTGGTTTTGATAAAACAGTGATTACATATAAAACTTTTACTTTAGGCTTAATACTTTCTTAAACAAAATTCTTTCCAGGTTTACAAATAGAACTATTGTAAATTATCTTATCTTAATGAGTTCAGAAAATGTTCATGTTTACAAATTTCTTTCTCAGTGTCAAAAATGCTCCATAGTTTTCCACTTTACTTTCGATGTTGAAAAGGTCGCATTGGGACCTAGCAAACACCTTCAGCTTAAACTGTGGTGCAGACGGAGTAAGGCTGAGGCAGCCGGGCATCGGTAATGCATTAAGGAATTCAATTTAAATATGCGAGCAACTTTTTCAGTATTTGGCTGTCATGAACGTTTTTGAATTTTAAGTCTGTGTCTGCTGGTATTAATATGCAAGGAAGATGAAAAGTTTTTCAGGTTATTTATTTAATGTTGAACATGAGAGTGAAGCTGGAATCGCACTCCAAATAGTACTAAAGGAAGCCAAGCGCAGGCATAAGAATTTATGTGTTTTTTTTAGTCACGTTCAATAATTGTACAAAAATGCATAAAAATGACATGCAAAAGTTTTTAATCGAGTTTAATTAAAGGTTTTAAATCAAAATTTAGAGGGTTCTCTTTTTGTCCCCCATATTTACATTCCCTCTGCCCTCCGTTAATATATTAAATTGTTATTTGAGGTCTTTCTCTTACAGAAAAATTCATTGGCTTGCGGACAGACAGATGCCCTCCGATTTGCCGATTCTCTTGGTTTCGCCTGCTATATGAATTGGCGATTGCGTGTCCGTTCTCTATTCTTGCTTTTTGCTTTGTCATACAACAGCTTTTCTCAGATCTTTGTTATAGGTCATTGAATAAAGCAATCACGTGTGCTTAACGTGCTTTAAAGTAAATTTGCTTTTTAATTTTTTGCAAAACACATTAAGAGATTCTGATACATTTGTCAATATACAAAGGGTTGGCAGACTTGTTTTGTTCAAATATTGAATGATTGTTTAAATTGCAAACAAGTAAGCAGTGATGGCAAATTAAAGATTGTTATATGTCCGAACCTATTCTATCAATTAATTTATCTAAATATTGGTTTATTTTTTATAAAATGATGTTATAATAGCTTTGGTTAACTCTCTCAACATTGTCTTAAGTTTTCTCTTCAACTATCAATAATACGTAAGAAAATAGACTCTGCTTACAATCAATATGAAAGCATAAAACAGATTAAATACACAAAATTAACAAGGAAGAAGGTAGAAGAGAAAACAAGTAAGAATAGTATAAGTATAATCGAAATTCCGACTATAAGATACTCGTACTCACTATTTATTTCATATACCTTCATTTTTTGGGATTGGACTTCCATGCAAAAACTTTTGGCCTAAGCAATTTTGTTTACAATTATTAACCGATCGTAATGAAATTTGGCTAATCGGTAGATAATGTGTTACATAAGTAAATGGAGTCTTAACTAATTAGTTGTATTATATATAGTTTACGGGGTTCGAAACATACAAAACATACGAGTTGCATCGTGTTTACGTGTTTACGTCTATATGAATACAATATACTCGTTTGATCTATAGAGTACGCGTATATAATCACAAACTCGATTTAGCGAGGATTGTATGCCATTCATATAAGATATACATACAAGTATGTATAGTTGGTTCAATGCGAAGATCATGATATATAGCCAGATCTAAAACAAGTTTAACTGACTCTAATTGAGGGTATTAATATATACAAAATTTGTTTACTTTCACTAGGACGTCGTAAATGCAGCTTCTTCTTTACAACTACGTAGTGCTTTCCGCTTTCGAATTAACATTATACCTTTCAAAACGAATGCACAACTACATAGATACACACACACATAACAACAAAGTTACTGTTTTTTGTGCCACACGAACTTCTTTCACCATTTCTTATTATATAAGATGGTAGCAATACAAATATGTAGTTCAAAGTTGCTCATAATGTCTGCATTTTATTTAAGCGACATTGCAACTTTAGAACGGATAACCCAGATCGAATCACTAATTCATATAGCCATATAACTTACCGATTTGCAATGATTTTTTTTGTTTTTCATCCAAATGAAACCAAATGTGGAACTTGTCAGTCTTAAAAGCCTCCAAGCATGCTGGCCAAAATCAACCGAATCTACAAGGGTATACAAGCTTCGGTTACCTAAAGTTAGTCAACCTTTCTGGTTTTTAAATAATTTCTAAAATTCAAGTGAGTCGAAATTACGAAACCGCTAGAACAAAATGACTCAAAATGAGCAAACTGCTTTTAAGCATATAAGGATGAATATTAATCATTGTCAGACTGATCATATAATACACTAATTCTGATTGTTAACGCGTTTATTAATTTTTCTCTCCGTTTTTCATCAATAAATAAATCCGAACGGATGGCCACCTGTTTTATAAGCAAACAAGAACCTTATGCACTTATGAAAAACCACTGCATTACCAGTACATATAATTAAATATGAAGAGAGCTACAGCTTATTAGAGTCAGTAGGAAGTCAGCCACGCGGTGTAATTGTTAGCAAAGTATCTCTGATAAAAAAATGAATGAATTTTTGATTTGATTTGAATTTTTCCTGCCCAATAACAAATTCCCACATAATACATTGCGGAACAGCCGAAAGCAAAAACAGTTCTATACAAAATGACATTGAGCCGGCTAAATATTATCTTTTCTTATATACTAGTTAGTATAAGATAACATTTTCATAATTCTTTCAAAAGACTAGCTAAGCTACGGTAAGCTGCTTAGAACTTGATTTGACTCTCTTGTTTTGGCACGCCTCAATAAACAGTTTAATACCAAACGTTAAGTTATATCTAGGTAAACTTATTTATGTTAACTAATTTATTTTTTGATTGACTTTCATTGGCTGCTGCTACTCTGAAGTAAAACGACTCTTTTGTCTAGTCAAAATGTAAGTGTTAAATGACGAAACTATTCATCTTCTCCATTATTTCTCGGTCATATCGAGAGCTTCTCTTTCATTGCGTTGCATGAGGCAGAGTGGATGTAGCTTAAAACATGTAGCAAATTGTTTACATGAAAATTCTATTATGTTTGCCCAACCGCAAAAAACGGAAGGTTAAGGTGTGCACCAGAGCAAGCATTCAGCAGGTAATCAACCGGGCAGATTTCAGGTCACTCTGAGCCATATACAGACAAGAAAACAAAACCCAAACAATGCATTATCCCTCTCGCTTTGGTTTCAGCTTTTGGCCTCCGAAGGAGTATAGATCAGAGCAACAGAGAACATTGTGTAATGAAATCTTTATGTTATACAACAGTTGGGCAATAAAAACAACCAAAGCAACATCAGCAAAAAGCATATACAGCAACAAGAAGAACAACCATCAGCAAATCCGACGCTTTTTGCTACCTTCAACAACAGAATCGTCATCATCATCATCATCACATTTCAGCCATCTTGATACTTTTTGTAAAAATTTATATAGGTTCTCATTAAAGTTTCAGTTAAAGTTTTCGTGTATTCTGCCAATTACACTAGGTTAACTTTGGCTAATTACACTAGGCAACACTGAAATTGTATATATGATGAGACCTACGTTTTTGATATATAGTAAACTTTACATACCATATACAAAATGGTATACTAATTTCGTCAGGAAGTTTGCAACGCATAGAAGGAAGCATTTCCGACTATATAAAGTGTATATATTCTTGATCAGCATGACAGTCCGTCTGTCCGTCCGTCTGTTTCAACACACAGATTTCAGAAGTCTCAAAAAGTACAGAGCTAAAACTTTTACCAGAGGCTTCTTTTATGTGAATGCTGGTTATGTTCGAGTATTATCCAGATCGGACAACTATATCATATAGTTCACATATAACCGATTCTTCCGGAATGAACACTTAGGAGCATAACTTTTCTGTTTATCATCCAAATCAAACCAAATTCGGTTTGCATCCATTCGAGGAGATCCTACGTTCGCTGGCCTGTTCTGATCAAGATCGGGAAACCATATCATATAGGTACCATATAACCGATTGTTCCGGAATGAACACTTAGGATTATAACTCTTCTATTTATAATCCAAATTGAAAGAAATTCGTCTTGTATTCCTTGTCCTATCGTCGGTTCTTACAATGTAAATGGTATATAAGCTTCTGCAAGCCGAAGCTAGCTTTCCTTTCTTATTCCAAGCTCAGTTAGAGTGCGTGTTTGAAGAAGGAAAAGCAACAACTTTTCCCACACTATGTTTTGGTTTCCATGTTGAGCTGATAGCATTCCGTGTTGTTTGAGCCACTGAATCAAGCAACCAGAAGTTCAGTGTAAAAGTCGATTGCCTGTCAATTTGCTAATTAAGCCAAACCGCAAGGTAAAGAGAGTTGTTCGGAAGGGATTTTTGGGTAAGGCTCCATGGCGGCTTAATTGAGGCCATTCCTTGGGCTAGCATACGCAACGTAAACAAAGTGCATATGAAAGCAATCAAATTTATAATTGAAAAAGGGAAAGCGTTACTCAAATTGCATTTTCAACTTTCATTTGCGGATCGTCGACTTGTCGTCCATCCTTGCAGCCTTAAAGTTCAACTACGCAACTGCTCACTGATGGCACTCACAGAGTCGCTTGTTGCCAACAAAATTGCCGGCATATTTCTGCAGTTATGAAGAGATGAAGGCGAAGATGAGCACACCCCCTCCAAAATTATATTAGAACCACCCTTCTCTCAGCCATCCAAAAGTCTTGCTCGTGCTCTACTTGCGGCTTTGCAAAGTTATTTAAATTAAAGTCACATGAAATTCACTTGTAATGCCCAAGGAGAGTCGCCTGCGCAGCGGTGCTCTTTTATTAATTTCACATTTTCCTCGGCATTTTCTTAGTTGGCAAAGTAGTTTTCCTCCATATTCCCCCCTTTCGGCTGCTATGTTCATTAGCTTCCGTTGCGGAAATGGAAGTGCTACACAGTCAGTCGCGCAGTCAGACAACTATATGTACTTAATGAATCTACAGATATAGGTAGTATGTGACAATGATTTTGACTCTCACCTAAGTTGCTTGCCTTTGTTTGATAAATGTAGTTGAATATAATGTACCAAAAGTACTAAGGAATAATGTTTAAGATGGTGAAAAGCAACTGTAAAAATATGTATAGGATATACAAAACTGAACAGCAATTGCAGCCTAAGAATTAATTCAGTTAGGTTCGAGAAAACATTAAAGTCTTCTCTTTGCCATCTAAGTTTTAAATTGCAAGCTGTATGGCTACCAACTGTATTGAGACAATCAAATTCTGGGATACCGTAGAGTGAACTATCAGCTTATCGAGCTGTATTTCAACAGTGCTGTATGATTTTATTTCACTATTATCGACTATCGATTTCACTATTTCACTATTAACGCTATAGTCGAAATTCCGACTATAAGATGCTCGTACTCAGCAGTTATTCAATATTCGACAGACTCAAAGTATGCAACACTATGTGATATGTCTAATCCGCTCCTATTACCATTGCTTGAGCAGGTAGGAAAACCCCCTTTTGCCGCAGCCGCAGCAAATGTCACGCGACCGGAAAGTGCTATATCAATGAACAAATGAGAGCCTCTAAAATTTGCGGATTTTCCTTTGGTTTTGTTCATTGACTAAGTCAAAAGCAAAAACTGAACAAGGAAAGGGACACCACCAATTCGAGTGTTAAGTCCACCCTCACCGAGTTCCCTCTTCTTAACAGAACAGGTGTGAGGCAAATGTAAATATGTACATATTTTGTTTTGGCAGAATTTCTTTATCATAAATAGCAAGAATAATTTAATTTCACTTGTTCAGATCACAACAATGCAAACAAGGAACTAGCAGCGGCTGCCTATATCCGCCTTCCACCTCTTAAACTACAAGCGCGTTCAGGTCACCCATTGAAGCAGCAGCTGCACCAAGCACATGTGTTAGTGGGAGGGAGGGAGAAACAATTTTATTCACTCTAGCTGGCTAAATTATAAAAACTGAAGTAAGACGTAAATGCTAATTCTGACGCTGTTTCTTAACGATTTCGACACATTTTAGCTTCATAGAAAACAGTCACATTTATAAGTGGTTACTTCATGACATTTTGAAAATTGTAGGCGGTAGGGCTGCAACACACATCCACATGAAACAGCAAGCAGAATAAAATATATTTAAGCTTAACAGCAAACCGTAATTCAAGATCAAAGAAATCAGCAAAAGTATAAAATAGTCCCGCTCTGAATTAAGGAAACCCAAAAATGCGAATAAAACTTAATATTAAAGCCAACATTTAACATTAGAAATATTCCGATAATGAAACTAAAAAGCCAGTCAGAACAATCGTGTAACAATTTCCTAAAAGCACCTGAGAGGAAAGTGTACTCCATTTAAGACGAGTGAGATGAAAAGGAAAACCAGAAATAAAGGAAAGGGATATGCTGTTGAATGAGTGTGGGAGTGTGTGTTTGAGTGTCGGAGTGTGTGGAGAATCCTTGGACTATGCCAATAAACAATAAAGGCTGAGCACCCTCTTAACAATTATGCTTTTGTGGGCTGCCTGAGGTTTAAACACATAATAACTCGATGAATAACTAATATGAGGATAAGGAAGGAACAGCTGTTGGGAGTGTGAAAGGGGAGGACAGTACACAGTGGAGTATTTAGAGAATATTTATAGAAAGTGGACTTTAGGAATATATTTTATACTAGATTAGTACTTCTTCAGCAGTTGAAATTTATGTGATTAAAATAAATTTAAATCAAAAATATATAAATCGTAATATTAAGTGAAAGAATTTTACCACATTTTATCAGTTGTTGTTTTGTTTTCTTTGTTTTCTCTTTATTTCTTACCCACTGTGCCATATACAGGAAATGGTCCTCCGTGTTAGCCAAAAGCCAGACGGAGGCTCACGGCAGGCATCAGCAACCTCAATTATTTAACTCGACGCCTGTGGCACATTACAGATAATATGAGTTGCCTATTTGCGCTGCATAATTCACGTCATGACTAAAAACACGGCAATATCTGGTGGGTGGAAAGGCGCCCCTAACTGCTGGAAAATTTATTTTTCAATTTTTCCGCTTCCTCTTGTTGCTCTGTTTGAGTGGCACTTTAAACAATAAAGCTGAGTGGTGGCACGCCCTACAATTGTTTGTGCTTGCCACTTGCCAGCAATGCCAACATTCCAGTGGTTCAAGTTTTCGAGTGCAAAATCGAGACTCGTGCAGCTTTTCGGCTTTCTTTTCTTTTGCATGTAATAAAGTGCAAAGTTCAGCGGCCATTATCAGGCAGGGCTGTCAAACAGACAAACCGACAGCCAAGCTGAATGAATGGCTGGCCTGAATGGTATAGCGGAGGACTACGACTAGACACCACAACAGACAGACAATACCCCATTGGTATGCCCATGCCCAGCGCCAAAAAGTATGCTTTTGCTTTTCGGAAGCTCCCGCTTGTGTTGGGTTTGTTTTGGTTTCGGTTTGGATACTTTAGCATAAAGTTTTGTGTTTGCACTTACTCATTGTTCTTGTTGTTCGCTGCCTTCCAGGTAAAAGCAGCTCATGAAATATTCAATCGAATTTAATGTACTGCCTAAGAAGAATCGCCCAAGTCAGTGACTAAAAGCTAAGCCGATCTGGCAAACAGAGGTTTTAAAGAATATTTGATGGTTTGCCAAAAAAATTGCAATGGCGGAGATGTACATAATTTTTAAATACTCATCCAAAGTACCATCGAAGCTGGGTAACGTCTTAGACTAAATTTGTAATAAACCTGCAACCTGCATCTTCATTTGAATTCGCTTTTAGTTATGTGGCTAATGTTTATTGGGAGAGCAATCAAATCTTTTTTCAGAGGGATTATGATTTTGTCACATTTTGTCATAGAAGGAAGCATCTCCGACCCCATAAAGTATATAAACTGCTGATCAGCATGACAAGCCGAGTCGATATAGTCATGTCCGTGTATCTGTCTGTCTGGCCGGCTTCCTGTCTGTCTGTTTGTCTATCTGTCCGTCTGTTTCTATGCCAACTAGTCTCTCAGTTTTGAAGCTATCGACTTGTAATGTTCAATATAGGCTTCTTTTGCTGTATAAAAGAATGAATGAATTTAAATGGATGAAAACTTTGTACCATAGATTTCGCTAAAACCGCCACGCGGCGCTGCGCCTACTCTATCCCCGTGGGTCAGAAAGAGAGCGAGAGAGACAGAGTTAAAGGGGCGCAAGCCTGCATTGGTGTTCAAAAGCGCAGAATGCTCTCTCACACACAAACAGATTTCAGCGATCGTGTTGTATGTGAATGCATATAAAAGCTTGCGAGTTTGTATATCAGAACGTATTTATGTACATGGAAAGTATTTGAATGAATTTATAAGCAGATGCTTCGCTGCCTATTGCTATTGCTGAAAGAAAGACGTTTTCCAAGTCTACACAGACGTTGAAGAAATGTTATAAGAATCGGGCTACTTAGTTTTCGAGTACCCGAAGTTAGCCTTTCCGGGGTTCTTTTTTTTAAATTAATATTAATATTTTTGCATTCTGCCTATCTCTGTTCTACAATAACGTGCATGTTCAGCTCAGTTATATTGGTCAACCTCTTCAAGTAATGGCCAAGATTATCATCTGATTGGGTGCGTGCTCCCACAGTTGCCCTTGAAACTGAAGTTTTTACAAATTGACAAAGGCTTACAAACCGTGCAAATGTATGTCATCGATGCCCATAAGTGCCGTCCCTGCCACTGCTGCCCACATTTTTTTCATAAGTAAACTTTGTAAACTTTCAACTTTCAATATCCCCACACATATAAAGGCCAGGAAACCAGTTTTCTGAAATATTTGACATTTGTGGTTAACCTTAAGCCGACAATTTGGAAAAGCATATTAAAGTTCAACCGTAAGGAAGGCAGAACATACATTAATGGATCACATTTTGGCCAACCACAGCCCCAAAACAAGCTTTAAGTTAACAATGTCAACCGCTGTCCTCTAAGTTTGAAACTTTATGATTTTGATTTAATTTTATTTTTTCTGCGGTTTTTTGCAACCTTACTTTTGCTTGCAGTCTAAAAGCAAGTATAAATTTTAATTGGCAAAAGGTTTTTGAAAAAGAGAAACAAAACTGTTGGACAAATTGAAATATCAAAATGCTGGTCGTGGAAATGTTTTATGTATATATGCGCACTTTATATATTTTGTGAAAACAAGTTTATTTAATTAAAAAGTAAAAAGCTGCCAAAAAGAAATAAAACTCAGTTCGCAAACGAAACGCAACGAAACGGAGGGTCTCTCCATTGTATAGTTTTTTGTCAAAGTCATTGAAATATTCAGTGAATGCATAAGAAATTAGTTTTCAGAGACAGAGAGAGATAGGGGGAAGGCTAGCTAAAAGGCAAACGTGAGGCAACGCCTATGCACAGGCAAGGACTTTTGCCTAAATAAAAGTAAAAGTCTTGAACCTGTTTAGGTAAAATTAGAACTTTTGGTTACACAAAAGAAAAGCAAATGCAAATGTATGCTAAGGAAAGACAGGAAAAATCTCAATGATTAGTATCATTTTTCATGTCTGTCATCAGCAAGACAAGTTAATTTGGTAAATGAAAGTGAGTCAAGGATTAGCTATACATTAATGATTATAGCAACTTTTATAATTAATAAGTCCTTTTAGTGTATAAATGTAGAGAAATGATAAGAAAAGAAAACATTTTCGGATTTCAATTTCCACTTAAAACCAATTAAAAGAACGACTATAAGCTATCGTACTCAGCATTTATTTAATATTAGACACACTCTAAAGTATGCAAGACTTTTTGATTCTTTATTATTTGTTTTTTGTTGGGGGTGCGGTGCTCTCATACAAAACGTTTTTTTGCGATTTTGTTTACAATTATTATCTGATCGTGATGAAATTTGATCATATGCTTATTCACATATTTGCTGAGTCTAGCTCGTATAGTCTCCGACATCTAGGTATTCATACGGGCGGGCATACGAAAACGGCTAGATCGTCTCGGCTGTTGATGCTGATCAAGAATATATATACTTCGTCAACCGACGTGAGGCTTCTAAAACGCACATATTTGCTTCTCAAAAGACTCGTGAGCAGCAATAAGGATGCTATTGCTATGCTTTCTCTACGCACATTGATTAATACATGCATGTATGTGTACATAAACACATTCCCACACATATGCATACACATTCCAAGAAAAGATATTTGAAATAGTGAGAGAAAGACAGAGCATTCTGCTTATTGCTTTGAAAATGAGTGAATTCTCCTCCCTTCTCCCTTTATATCAAACGGGGGCTCTAAGCGGCTGCGGCTGGAACAAAACTCCTTCATTAACGCCATCTATCGTTCAAAATTTCCAATCTAAATGTGTTTATATATTTATTATATATGGCAGCTATATGATATAGTGGGCCGATCCGAATGAAATTTGCTCAGCACACGCGGAGTCTTCTAAAACTAACATGTACCATGTGGCAAAAACTTTTGTGTTTACAGTTTTCAGTATGAGTTATATGGAGGCTATATGATGTGGTGGTCCGATCTTGACGATTTTAACATATGAGCAGCTTATAGCAGAAAAAAACATGTGGTGCAAATTTTCAGTCGATAGCTTAACTCTGAGAGACAAGTTCGCATAGAAACTGACGGACAGACAGACAGAGGGGCATGGCTATATTGGCTCGGCTTGTCATGCTGATCAAGAATATGTGTTTATACTTCGGAAATACTTCCTTCTATACTACCTTCTACCCTCTGCAAGGGTAGAATGATCTCTCTATTACTCTGCTCTCTACCATCTTGGCATACAGTTTTTACTTACAGCGCGTTGAACTAATCGTAAACGTTGCTAATTGTTTTGACCAGCAGTTTTAGCCTCGCAAACTACCCTGCTTCTGCTCGACCATTTATACCATTTATATAACTTCCATATATATATATATATGTTAAAGAAGTGCCCTCTTGTCGATAAAGTAGGGCTTATTATTTGTATGTTGGGCCAATTCAGGCTGATGTGGATTTTTTATTTCTCGGGTTAATAAGGCCGCTGTTTTTCATTCTTAATAAAACATGTTTTACTAAAAATTACCCTCCTACACGTTTCAGCGCCTTCTTAGAGGAATTTGTGTTTTATTATGTAAAAACAAAACAAATACAAACATGTACCAGTACTATACATAGGCATATATAAATACATCATATTTTAACACTGCTCCAATAATCCTATATCATAAGTTGCACCTCATACTCGTATTAAGTTGCTGAATTCTCATTCTCTTTCGAAAGTCCTTCGTGTTGCGTAATTGAGATAAAATTGGCTTATTTATGCATCTGTGCGCTTGTTACTCATTGAGAATTAACCGTTATATTTCCTGTCCTCTTTCGCCGTGTGTTTATTGTCACAGTTTGTTTTTTGTGCAGATGGAGATATCTACATGAAATGACGTGAGTTTTTGGTTTGTTTTATTTATCAAGCTCGAGGTCAAGTGAGTGAGGTAACGCTGCAAAATAAGAGGCGCTTGTAATTCCCAACTCCATTTTCTGCATATCGCCAGTTGAATAGAAGCTATGAAATTGCAGGTATCGGTTATAGCCCGAAAGCCCTTTAGAAATTTATGCAGATCCACATAACTCTTTGAGGTCACTTATTTCGCACAAATTTTTATTTCAATGTTGAATTTCTAAAATATTTTTAATGGCTTGGCTTTTGATTTATATTTATGGTTTGAAATCCATTGCATGTTTTCATATAACGTTTTAGTTTTGCTATAGATGTTTTTGCTTTTGTTTTTGTAACTAACAATGTGATAAATGGAGTTTTACATAATGTGTTACTTCCCCACGGCTACCCTTCCACCACTGAAATGATTTTTGGTAATTAGCAGCTGGCATCGACAAATGTAATGGAAATTATGTTGCTGCATTTGCTAAATGGAGCCTTCCTCTAAATCATTGTGCTAATGTGACTATAATGTAGAATTTACAAAACACATGTAAATTTTATTTAAACAAAAATCGTACGCATTGGGATGTTTTTGTTGTAATATAAATTTATGCTGGAGGAGTAATGGAAATCTGTCAAAATACATTATCGGCTTGTGTATTCAAACTATATTTAAATTATAGCTCATTATTCAAGTAATTTATAGTAATAAGGGTGATTTCTAGAAGCTAAAGTATGTGAGATTTAAGTTTTTCTAAATTGAAATTTTTGCATAAGCCCAGGCTTCAGCTCTATATCGAATTCTCTTAATGAGAATGGCTAAAAGTCACAACTTTCTAAATCATCTGGGACATATCCCTATGGCAATCTCCTTATATCTTCATGAGCATACTTGAACTTCCTATTATTTGTCAACGACTTGAGGATATATCTATCTCCGTCTAGTACTTGTACTCTAGTCTACAATTTGCAAAGGTCCTCTATACTTTGGACTTAACTTTGTTTGATGCCTTTCTTCATTCTTCAACAACACAAACTCTCCTATTTCATACCCAACAACCTTAGCCTTAGTTTTATCAAATTGCCCTTTGCTATATGCTGCCGCTGCTGATATATTTTGCACTGCTCGAGCTCTTGATTCAGCCAAATCAACTTCTTGTGCCACGTCACATGATGGAAGTAACACCAACGGACGAGCAACCTTGCCAATGAACAATTCCAAAGGGCTTGCCTTTGTCACTCGACTTACAGTACAATTTAAGGCTAGCTGTACCTCGCCCAATGCCAAGATCTGCTGCTAGTTTCAACAAACTTTGTGTCTTCCCTTTTTCTCGTGCCTCTCTACCGAATCACACTCGGTGACAGGTACAAACGCTTTCGCCCCGCCAAAACGGGACTTTCCTAAACTACATAGTAAAGCAGACAACAAAACAGACACATAAATAGGCTGATGCAGTATCGCAATGTACTTGCGATTCTGGTGAAATACCCAAATACGCACTAACACAAACTCAATACAATTCTCACATAAATTCACACACGCCACATATTCAAACTACTTATGCTTCCACATATTCATACAAGTCTTAAGGAGTTGCTGGTTGTATTTGAAATATAAGTTTATATAAGAACTTTGTAGCTGAGTACAGCGTCAAATCGGGAGCATGTGGTGGAATTTATGACATATATGCATTTGCTTAAATCATTGAGCCTATACATAACTCAGTGCAAAGGCAAACTTCTAGTACTTTAAATAAAATAATACATCGCCTACACAAAAATTCTGGTCTATATTCTTCAATTTCGATAAGTTCAGCTCACAACTCGACAGCAAAAAATAAATGGAAAGAAGAACGCTTTTGTTCTTCTTCTTATTTTTTATAGTATTTAACAATATATCGGTTAGCTATATATATCGGTCAGCTATATATCGCTTAACATCACCATGTAAATAATCCTAGAGAAAATCGACTACGGCTTCTACATATCATATCGTGCAGCCATCAGGCTCTCATATATAAGCACATAAACATAAGGCTGCTCTGCCGCCGACTTCTCTACTGAGGCAGCGGCGTAGCTTTAGGCCAAACTCACAAATGTAATAGACTTAAGAATCATTCTCAAATAAACCTAAAAGTCTGACTGACGATCGCATGCTACAGAAAAACATATTTTCTTTTCAATACAAGCATACGAATATCACCTGGCGACCGTGACGCCGGTCCGCAGTCATCTGTAATAGCTCAGCAAGTAACTGAAGCTGAGAATAACAAGTGCGAGAGGAATACCGCCCCGCTTGCGCCAACGAAGGAGCAGCAGCGTGCCAAATTCGGGGATTCCCGGCTGATGCATCATCGAGGGTCATCATTCACCAGTTAAAATTACCTAAATGTTAAATATAAAATATAAAACAAATTGTACAATCGAGCAGAACCATCTCTGCCCGACTTGAAGTATATCCTGTAAAGTTATAAGAAAAAAAGGGGGAAAAC
>JBAMBM010000483.1:0-87476 GCA_037043425.1 Hirtodrosophila duncani
TTCTCTTCCTTCAACTTTCCTTATAATCTAGAATAATATCAGCCACACCTTTCACTTTTCCTATGCCAATACTTGCCTCTATTTTCTTATCAAATATATTGAAAAAACTTATAAAATAAAATCAAAATTGACCACACACATACACACTTATTTATGCCAAAACACACACGCACACACAAACAACAACATCTTTCTTACAATTTGCGATATTTTTGTTTTAGTATTTTTGCGGCCAATGAACTAATTTGCATATTTTTGCTTCAAAATCAATTCAATTCAATTTGAAACAAAAAACACAAAACCTAAATTTGTATTAGCATTTAGTAATAGGGCGGGGCGGGGCGGGGCGGGTTGTGGCGGCTGGCCATATAATAATATAATATTTGAGACTGTTGTTAGGTGAGAAATTGCCTCAAGGCCAAAATGCAATACAAGTGCACACGCGCATGCCAAGAAACAGAGAAACAGAGAGAGAGAGAGAGAGAGAGAGAAAGAGAGGGAGCAAACTAATGCCAACTCTGAGACGCAGAGACTCAGAAAGGGTAAAGGTGATCGCGAGTATACGAGCACATAATTCCCATTCCCATTACAATTCCAATTAATCGTAGAAGTTTTACCCTGTACTGTACCTGAGTAGTTTTTCGAAAAGGATATAAAGATCTCTATCTGTATCTGTATCTGTATCTGTTTAGCTACGGATGCACAGATGCAGTCATTGAACTCTAGCTGTGGCTGCTATGAGTACGGCCATACAAGATCCACCAGCTGCTGCAGAGGCAGGTCGGTCGAAAAACCAGAAAATAAGAAAACAAAAACAAAACACTTGAAACTACAACTAAAGGTCAATGCTCGGCCCGGGGCTTAGGCTATTTAATAGCGCACACGCAGCCAGGAGCACTTAAGGATCCTGTGAAAAATGAGAGTATGTACAGGAAAAACTGTGACTATGGCCTTGGCCACGGTCATTGGCCTTGGCCCAGACTCACAAGGCAAGAGAAACTCTTGAGCAATTTCCAGGAACTGCTGTCCAAAAGGCTAATGGGCTATCTGACTCTGACTCTCCGACTCCGACTTCGACTTCGACTCCGACTAAGTAACAGGCAGCATCTACAAGTATGCTGAGAGGCGGAGCCTTTGTCTGTCGTACAGTCTCGATGCTAAGGATACCGGACATGACTCAGTCTATAAGTATTTCCATATGCCATGCGAAGGCAAGACAACCCAAGCGGCATAGCAGCAGCCATGCAGCAGCCAAATGAAACTGAAATTTCAACTGACAACTGAGAACTGAAAATGAAACTGTAACTGGTTTTTTTTGGCAAAAGAAGAGTTTCTTAACAAAATGAAATACAAAAAATACAAAAAATAACAAACACATAAAGTTATACTAAGACAAAACTGTGCTCAACTCGTTTATATTGCAACCGATCTCAGTTTGATTCAAACGGCGGCCATAGTTATTAAATTGTCCACTTGGATTGCATCATACATTTGCCCACATCTGCATTGGAATTTATAACCTTTGGCTAATATTTGATGTCCAAATGACTATCAAAACCAGTGGGACATTCCATAAACCTTATGCTCGTCCCTTCACTTTTATCGTTGAATATACCATTCACATATATAAAGTATATATATTCTTCATTAGAATGACAAGGGGCATCGTTTCTGTTTCAACTCAAAGATCTCAGAAGTCTCAAAGGCTACAGAGCTGAAATGTTTACCAGATGCCTTTTCTGTCTACACGCTGGTTAAGTTCGAGGTTTATTCAGATCGGATAACTATAACATATAGTAACCAGGTAACCGATTTTTCCGGAATGAACTATTAAGTGTTCATAACTTTTCCAAACTCTCTTTGTATCTATTTGAGGCCTGATTCAGATCAGATTCTTGATCAGTCAAGATCGAACAACAAAATCATTTAGCTACCACATAACCGTTTGTTCTGGAACACTTGGGAGCATGACCTATCTACTTTTCATTTAAATGAAGATAAGGCCACTATATCTTATATAACCCATTGTTTCCATATAACCGATTGTTAAGGAATGAATACTGAAGAAGCATAACTTTTTCATCCAAATCAACACAAATTCGCCTTGTATCCCTTGTATCCTCTTCACTGTAGTCCCACATTTGATCTAGGTCGGTTATATATTTACAATGTGAATGGTATTTAAGCATAGGCAAGCCGAAGCTAGCCTTCCTTTCTTGCTTTGTATATAAAAATTTCATTTTCGAAGACTCTTTAGGTCTGCTCGGAAGGACTGAACTTCACGCTAATCCCTTCAAGTTTTTATCTACTCAAGTTCATCAGGGAAATGCAATGATATCTTTGCATTTTTGGATATCCTTTAGTAGGGTTTGACCTCCGAAGGGCTACTTTAATGGGTTTTCATTTCATTTGAGGTTCTATTTAGTCGGAAGATTACTAAAAAATACCCTTAAAGATGGCTTTCCCGCCGAGCTGACTGCCAAATATTGTCTGTATAAAAACTCTTTTGAAGTCGACATTAATTTCAAATGAAAATATTTAGAAAATGTATTTATAATATTTAGCTACACAAATAAATGTAATTTTCTATTATACTTTTTAGTTATTTTATTATATATTTTGAAAGTTAAAATAAAATTCTTATTTCAATGTCTTCTGAAACAAAAAGACAGAAGAAAAAATTCTGTTAAGAGCTAGATTTAGAAAGAAGTTAGATGTATGGGAGTGCCTTACGAATTGTCTAAAATGGATCTTCGCATCCTTGGCCAAAAGTAATGAAATTTACCCACATACGACAATGTTGTGATGAAACGATCCAGGTCAAAGTGCAGTGAATCAACTCAATATCCATGCCAGGACTAACAGGCAGGAAGGCACCGCTATGAGTTTATTGGGATTGGAAAGGAATCATCTGCCATGAGCTACTTCCATATGGTTTGAAGATTTTAGTTGGCCAGAAGTGACCAGAATTGACCATTAGGAAACGTGTTGGGGCTTGGATGAGAAGTTTCAGTGCATCTACCGCATAGTCCGGATCTAGTACCGCCGAGTATCATCTTTTATTTTGTCATTACAAAATGTTCTTCATGACAAAACCATTAACTTAATTGAGCACTGCAAAACTAGATTGGATCAGAGCTTCTTTGAGAGTAGAATTTCAAAATTATCCGCAAAAGTCATTGAACGTATTTCAAATCAATCGGACAGTCCAAGCCTTTAAAAATTATCTTTAAAAATAGGGTACAAAGTCTGGATTTATTTTTCCATCAACTAATATTAGACTAATTTGCTTTCAAGTAGCCAATGATGTTGCATTGTCATTACAACTTATTCTGGTGTAGATAGAATTGTTCTTTAATTTCTATATTTTTGTGCCAAGGCGGTGACTGAATAAGGGACAACGTCAGCAATGGACAATCAACACAACACGAAATGTAAATAAGCCTTAAACTGATAAAATGAAATGAAAGCCAAAACTTGCGCGCCAGAACTAGTTGAGAATTGTGAGCCACAAGTGAGCTTAAATGAAAGATACATTTGAGGGGTTGATGTTGGGCACTGAACAGCTAGCAATGGCTAAGTGGTATGTGGTTTGCCTTATTCTGACAGTGAAAAATATTAGAACTGTTTGATTTGATGGGGTGAATGAGAGCCTATATGGAGTTTGGGAAAATTTCACCCGCAATTGCCATAAAATCAATGAAAACTTCATTTGGGAATGTTAGGTAAATCGTCACATTTGAGGTATGGAAAGACTCTTTGGAACCCCTGAACTTTGATAAGAAATAATAATAAGAAATTATAATAATAAAGAAATAATAAGAAATTCGTCAAATAAGATATGATATGGTTTTCTTTCGAACTTTACTAAAACGAATAATCTCAAAATATTAAAGAAAAAGACAGGGATTGAGCAGCTATAAGACCGAATACGCATCGCCACACAGCACAACACATTGCATGGACATGTTCTTCGTATTTATACTCTTACTCTAGTAGAGTAAAAGAGTATATTGTTTTCGTGGAAATGTAAGTAAGGAGGCCTTGATCAGCATCAACAGCCTAGCTTATCTAGCCCTGTGCCTCCGTCTATGTAAACAAATAGATCTCGGAGGTAGAATGTAGAGTCTTCTAGTATAGATTCTAGTAGATCAGGTTTATTTGAAAATTTTGCCCTGCCCTCACCCGCCCCCCGCAAATACTTCGTAAATAGTAAAAGGAGTTTGGCTACTTAACGTTTCCGCAGGCAGCATAAGAATCTCCCCCATTTGATAAGCAATTATATTGCTTATTTATATTGGAGTTTAGATAGTTTAGATAGGATAGTTTCTATATTTCAAAGAATTCTGTTTCCCCATTTAAGTAAAATTTAATTTGAATTACTCCTTATCATTATTTGTCGAATGACCAGCCACAGTTTCAGCTTTTAGTCTCAGTCTCAGTTTCAGTCTCAGTTTCATTTTCATTTCATCTGCATGTCCATAACAAAATCGAAGTTTCTTGATCAGTCTGCTGGTGGCTTGCCTTTGTCTGTTGCTTGCTTCTGGTTGTCTTTTCCTCTTTTCATATATATATATATATATATATAGATATATTTTGCATTGGTATTTTCCGTATTTCAAAATAAACATATGAGGGTCGTACCCTTGTCCTTAAGCCCCAAAGAACCGACATTCGCCAATAACTCTGTTTGATGCCTTTTTTTTGTTGATAAACAAATTCATAAAATACCCAAAATGAACATAATAATAATGAAATCGAAAGCCATCGAAACTTCTGCAGAATTTGTTATACAAAAAAAATGCATACAATTTGAATTTGGAATTTGAATTTTTGATTTAATCACATTTTTGAACTTGAAAGACAAAAAAATAAAACGGTCTCTCTGACGTCAGACGACGCGCAGACTGGAAGAGCTCTGAAGATGTCTAATCAGACCTTCGCCCTGCTTTTAAGGAATCCCTCCTGCTTATTGTTTCAAATAATCTTAGATTCTAGGCATTTTCTTTTTGATTTCTGAAGAAAATTTCCAAAAATTGATTTATAAAATGATTTTATATATAATATATAGACAACAAGGAATTAATGATATATCTTGTATTTGCAAAAAAATATAAATAATTTATATTTATATATAAATTTGCAAGCATTTTAAATGCAACTTTGACCCAAAATGTAAATCGTTTTTTGCAGCCAGCCATGTCGTGTGTTCGTCTTCCTTCCGCTTTGGCCAAAATAAGACTTGGATTTGGATTTATAAAAGGCAAGCCCAAAGCTACCAGGCGCGTCCAAGTTGCAAGTTCAAGTTTGAAACGTTAGCAGAGCGAATCCGAGCGGTTTGGGTCGGAGTGAATCGCGCAGCTCAAGCAGCGGCTACGTCGTCGTGGTATATCTTATCAGTGAGTGATGTTGGCAGAGGCAGAGTTGGAGGCTGGCCGCCTCTGCTCCTGCTCTTGCTCTTGAGTCAAACGCACAAGGCAATAACCGAAAGCAAAACGTAAACAGAGAGCCGAACCAAGTTTCACTCAAAACTAAGCCGCCTCCAACATGTGCGTCAGGCATGTTTGACGGGCACATTTTGAGTGAGAAATTCAGCTGGCGCTGCTTGGTCTACAGCGTTTTCAACAAGAAATTAAATGGAATGCGCAGCCGCCAACTGATATGCTTTAGCGTTGGCAGAGCAGACCCCCAGCCTCCCTACCCCAGCCACAGCCACAGCAGCAGCCCCACGAACCAACGCCGAATGCAAAGTCGAGCCAGAGCCAGAGTCACAACAACAGCAACGGCTCGGGCTCGGGCTCGGGCTCGTGCACCAGCTCCAGCTCGAGTTCGAGCAGCGTCGCTCACACAAAGCTTTTCAAGTATGCGCGCTCTGTCTCAGCTTCAGCTTGAAGCTGACCGAGCCATGAGCTGCTGGCTGCGCGAGCCGCGAGCGCCGCCCGAGCCCGATCGATCGATCACTCGTTCGAGTCGAAGTCGTCTGTCGGCGCGGGGCTGCCGAGTCGAGTTTGTTATAAAAGTGGCAAGGACATACGATCGAGCCATTAGTCGAAAACTATATACGATCGACGCGAAATCGTCTCCGGGTCTCGAGCCACGCCAAAAAAAATAACTATTTTTTTTAAATCGTTATAGTTTTTTTTTTTAATAATTTGTTAAACATCCACAAAGAAGACAAAACCAAATCAACCAAAACACAAACATTTGTTTTTAATTTTTTGAACAAAAAATCAACAATTTTTAAAAAATTGAACACCATCTAAGTCGCCGCAAGACCCCCCCAAAAATATTACAAAAATAAAACGCATTTTCAACAACAAGAAAAGTGTGACCAATGGCCAGGCAGTGCATCTACAACAGCAACAGCAGCAACAACAAATAAACAATACAAAAAAAAAACAGGCACCAAAAATTTATACAAACCCAAATCCAAAACACCGTCAACAACAACAAATTTGTAGTAACAACAACACTTGTCCAGCAAAATGATAACCGACTCGTATCTGATAAAGTTCGCGTTACGCCAACTGCAGCTGCCACAGCCGCAGGATTCGGATGCCCAGCATCTGCTGTTGGTGTTCCTTGGATTCCTGGCGCTGATCAGCCTGCTGCAATGGCTGCTGCGCCATTATAGGCAGCTGCGCAAACTGCCGCCCGGCCCCTGGGGGCTGCCCATCATTGGCTACCTGCTGTTCATGGGCAACGAGAAGCACACACGCTTCATGGAGCTGGCGAAGCAATACGGTTCGCTGTTCTCCACACGCCTGGGTAGCCAGTTGACCGTTGTGATGAGCGACTACAAAATGATACGCGAATGTTTCCGGCGCGAGGAGTTCACGGGAAGGCCGGACACGCCATTCATGCAGACACTGAATGGATATGGTAAGGATCAGACAAGTTTATATTTAAAAGAAGAAAATAAGATAATAAGAAAATAAAATGAATTTTGAAGACAGAAAAGAGAACCAAAAAAAAAAACATTTTTAGCAATTTTTTTTTCAAAAATTAAAACAAAAATTGAAAATAGAAAATATACAAAAATTTTAATTAATTTTTAAATATTATAAAAAATATTTTAAAATGTTTTTAAACTAATAAAAGAAAATCTTCAATACATTGAAGACATTTTCGGTATAACAAAATATTAACAAAAATACTTAAAAAATTTAAAACTTAAGAAATTCATAAATATTTTCAAACAAATTTTAAGGAAATTTTTCATTTAATTTTTTAAAATATTTTTAACATTAATCAGTGAGCTCATAAAAAATGCACAAAATATTTATTTTTGTCAGGAAAATTTCTGACAAAAATTTGAAACTGCCGAAGCTGAGAAAAAAACTGAATTCCAACTTAATATTTGAAGATTTTTAAATAAAAAAAATTCCTTAAATTTACTTAACAATTCAAACAATTAAATGAATCAAAGTTATGCCTATATATATATAGCATTATTTTCTTAATTAATTTCAACAAAATTTCCATAAAAATAACATATTGTTTTCGAAACATTTTCACGGCAAATTGAAAGTCACAAAGTGATTTAAAAATTTATATAATAATTAAATTTACATATAGAATTGATTGCAAAGTTTTTATAAATAATATTGTGCATCTGTTACATTTTTACTATATATATATATATATATATATATATATATATATATTTACTATGCAAATTTTTTAAACAACATCATAAGCAAAACAACAAACAATTTTGCTTAATAAGCAAAGCAACAAAAATTACGAATAAACATATATATATATATATATATACTTCACTTATCAACTGGCATCTGTCTGAACCCAAGTCCAACTACTATATAAGCAGTATAAATTTCTGATCATTATCAACCAGAAAGTAAGGAAAAAAAAAATCACTTAAATATAAAAAATTTACAAAAGCAAACAAAAGAGGCGTAAGAATTAAAAAATTACAAAGCAAAAAGAAAAAAAGAAATATTTAATACGCCAGCTTGCTTAAGTTTATTTTTTTTGCTTGCATTTCTTTTGTCAACTTTTTTTTACATGTTTTAAGCGGCTTTTATTTTATATAGACATATATATATATATATATACATACCAATGATAAGGCAGCAGCATTCCATTACTTTTTTTTGGGATTTCTTTTCTCATATTTCGCTGTACTTGAAGTAGGGCATGCCTTGTCCCAAGAAGAGCCTACCTCAATTAAATAATAAATGCGAGCATTAAAAAATAAAATAAAAGTATGAAATAAAAGCAACGAAGCAACTGACAAAAATGCTATTGAAGTAAAGTTAAGATAATTTTAAGTTAAGTTGAAAAAGTTAATTTGATTCCATTAATTTGTTTCGGATCTCCCCTTTTAGGCATTATAAACAGCACTGGCAAATTGTGGAAGGACCAGCGCCGCTTTCTGCATGACAAGTTGAGACAATTTGGCATGACCTATATGGGCAATGGCAAGCAGCAGATGCAGAAACGCATTATGGTGAGTAGTTGTGCCCCAACTGGCCTATATCCTGGGTGCATAGCTCTTCAATCCCTGCTCTCTCTCTGTTGCTCTTTGCAGACGGAGGTCCACGAATTCATTGGTCATTTGCATGCCAGCGATGGGCAGCCTGTTGATCTGTCACCCGTCATTTCGGTGGCCGTTAGCAATGTCATCTGCAGCCTAATGATGTCCACTCGATTCAGCATTGATGATCCCAAGTTCAGACGTTTCAATTTTCTAATTGAGGAGGGCATGCGGCTGTTTGGGGAGATACACACCGTGGACTATATACCCACCATGCAGTGCTTCCCCAGCATTTCGACGGCCAAGAATAAGATAGCCCAGAATCGTGCCGAGATGCAAAAGTTTTATCAAGATGTCATTGATGATCACAAGCGTAGCTTTGATCCGCATAATGTTCGCGATCTGGTGGACTATTATCTCTGCGAGATTGAGAAGGCGAAGGCGGAGGGCACTGATGCGGAGCTATTCGATGGCAAAAATCATGGTAAGTTGATGTGAAACAACCGCTTCCTTATAGCCCCCTTGCTAATGTCCAACGATTTATCTAACATTTGCAGAGGAGCAGCTGGTGCAAGTGATTATCGATCTGTTCTCAGCTGGCATGGAAACCATTAAGACCACACTGCTATGGATCAATGTGTTTATGCTGCGCAATCCCAAGGAAATGCGACGTGTGCAGGATGAACTCGATCAGGTGGTGGGTCGCCATCGCTTGCCAACCATTGAGGATCTGCAGTATTTGCCCATAACTGAGTCCACCATATTGGAATCGATGCGCCGTTCCAGCATTGTGCCCCTAGCCACCACCCATTCGCCCACAAGGTAAGCAGCAACAATCGCCAGCATTTAATACGTAATCACATCAACATCATTATCATTATCAACACGACCATCATGCCACACGCTGGCATGCTTACGCACTCGGTGCATCAGCATCAGCATCAACTTACGCAAATGCTAAGCCGAGGTTCCGTTCATTCACACCAAGATCAACAGATCTCCCCATCGATGCCGATGCCCATTCATTGTGCGCCTTCAGCTTCCTTTGCGTCGCAGCTTGGCCCAGTTTTTTGGGCACGCACTTGATTGGAGTGCATTGTGCATTGACGATCGATCAGACCAGCCCCCGCTCAACACCAGCACCCCTGCCTCACCGCACTTGAGGCTTGCAACTGATAAGCAAGCATTCGATCGAATGGCGATGCTTTGCTCGATTCCCAATCACTAATCAATATCATGTGTGCCCCAGAGTTGACACAAATTGTTCACACTACGAACTGCCAGAGCGGTTCTATTTAGGAGCCAGGAGCCAGTTCTTATAGCTGAAGCCGCCTCTGCATCTCTAAGGGGGCTTGAGTTAGTTCAATGAATGTGTTCAATATCTGAGAATGGCTGATTCATATTTTGATTATTGGATTGATGGAAAGATATCAGATAGATCAAATCACCATCCCTTATACACATAGTCTCCTCTCCCCCCACTTTTACACCTTGACTAACTCTCTATCTGTTTCCCTTTCAATCTATTTGCAGAGATGTTGAACTCAATGGCTATACAATACCAGCTGGCTCGCATGTTATCCCACTGATCAACAGTGTCCACATGGATCCCAATCTTTGGGACCATCCCGAGGAGTTCCGGCCCTCGCGTTTCATTGACTCCGAGGGCAAGGTGCGCAAGCCCGAATACTTCATACCCTTCGGTGTGGGGCGACGCATGTGTCTGGGCGATGTACTGGCCCGCATGGAGCTCTTCCTGTTCTTTGCCTCATTCATGCATTGCTTTGACATTGCTTTGCCAGAGGGTCAACCGCTACCCAGCCTTAAGGGTAATGTGGGTGCCACCATAACGCCGGAGGCCTTCAAGGTCTGCCTGAAGCGGAGACCACTGGCGCCCACAGCCAATGAGCCGCATCATGTGCGCAATGTTGGGGCCAACTAAATGGCCTGACGGCTGGTCTGGGCTGGACATTAAGGATGCCAGCAGAGCACGGTTTTGTTCCTACAAACAGAAGATGAAAATGATGATGAGATGAGATGAAATAGTAGCAGAGGTAAAAACAAACAAAACGGCGTTGATTTATGCAAGTGTTAGTTAACAATTTTTCAACGCCAACAAATTTTTTTGTAAACTTAATTTTAGCAAGTTGCATGTTTTCTTTAGTGAAAATCTTCATTAGTTTCTACTTTAAGTCCAAAAGGCTACGAAAGTTGAAGCCCTAGAACAGTATAAGAGATTACATATACACACACACACACACACATATATATATATATATAGGCCAATGGACGAACATCCTTGAGCATATATATGTGCTTGTGTTGTGTTCCATGTTCGATGCGCGATGTGTTGCAACAAATTCTATTCTTTCAACCCCAAGAAGCTGTGTTCATTTAATTTAATTTTTACCTTCTAATTAATTAATAAATTAGCCACAAATTAGCGCTAGAGATTTTCACATTTAATAGCAATTTAATTAAGCTAAGCAAATATATATATAAATACACACATAAACATATATAACTTTTTTTTTGTTTGCTTAAAATAATTTTAGTTTTTAAATAACATTTTTTTTACCTATAGAAATTCATTTTAAATTTGTTAATATTTAAGTGAAAACAACAAAAAACAACAACAACAACAAAAACAAACTGTGGTTTTAGTTTTATGCATTAAAAAATGGCAAAAAATATAAAACAATAATTGAATAAAGTATGAAAAAAAATACACAGAAATTTACCAAAAAAAAAAAAACAAAAACAAACAAAGATTTTCTTTATCAAAATAAATATTTTAATTTGGGTTACAACAAAATATATAGAACTAACTTAGGGGCTTAGCCAAAGCTTACATTTTCTTCCAAAAATATATAAAAATATATATATATATATTCCAGGGCAGATATAGGACATAGTATTCCCATCCTAATCAAATTTAATCAAAGAACAACTTCGTTAAATTTCAATGCGAAACAAAACGGAAATTGTTCATTACGAAAAGATATGGCAGCTATATGTTCTGATGTTCCGAACTGGATCAAATTTGATCAGCATATGTGGAGACTTCTACTATATATACAGGATACAGGACAAACTTGCTCAATGCGGATACAGAGGGTAGTATAACTTTGTCTCGAAGTCGTAGAAGAAAGCTTTTACGACTCCATAAAGTATATTTATTCTTGATCAGCATGCCTATTGCTAATGGTAAAGGAAATACAACTTGATTCCACTACTCATGAGTGTATTATCCTGTTCATAGTTGTGCAAGGGTATAAAAGTTTCGTATACCGAAAGTTAGCCTTCCTCTCTTGTTTATGATAAGTATTCACTCTCAACCAGTTGGCTAAATGACATGATCCTGAAATATAACCATACTGATAGGAAAATGGTAAGAATGTTAGAGCTAAAGAGCTTTAAAACTGAGAGGATGACTCACATTGGAACAGACGGACGGAATGATGAACAGACGACAGGCATTGCATTATCGACTCGGTTTATCAGGCTTTAAAACTGAGAGATCGCATACAAATAGACGAACAGACAGACAAACATGGCTATATCGACTCGGCTTGCCATGCTGATCAGGAATAAGGTAGGCGGCCAAGTCAACAATTCAACATTCTGACCAGGACGTCTTTATTCCTTCAGTGAGTTGAACTTCAGTTGAATATTGTCTGCCGGACTCGTACACTTTGCGTGCTAACCATTCGCAAGCATTTTCTATATTGTTCGGGTCGGGTGAGTAAGGCGGCCAAGTCAGCAATTCAACGTTCTGACCCTCAATCCAGGACTTTACGATTCTGGCTGTGTGAATTGGTACGTTATTGTGCTAGAACTTCCATTCCAAGGTTCCAAATATATCCTTGATTGCAGGAACTTCTTTGTACGCAATGGCATTCATACGGCTGCTCAGAAATTGCAGTTCTATATGGTGCCAAAGTGAGAAATAGCTCCCCACACCGTGACACCGCCGATCGATCAAGAGTATGCTCTTCCTTTCTGAGATCATGAAATCAGTAGGCATAGCCATCAGGACCCTCCAAATTTAACTATTTCTCATCCGAAAAGATTACACGCTCGCATTCCTTGGTCCACGTCATATTTGATCGACAGCAATCGAGCCGTTGCATCTTTCGAAGTTGGTTTAGAGGAGGTTTTTCATAAGTTCAGCATTCGAAAGAACTCTTTGCACAGTCCGAACGCATGCTTTAACACCAGTTTTTTCCTTTATTTTACCGGCTGAGTCGTGAGAATTAGATGCGTGCCTCAATATAATTCGTTTGGTGGTTGGTGTTATTACTGATAAGGGAAGACCTTTCATGCTTTTCCATAGGTTTCCTCCTTGTTATATGTTATATATTTTATGATATTTGAGGTACCGATTGACCGCACTCCCTGTAAGCCTTTATTTTGCCTTTTTCAGACTCATTCAACGGTTTTGCTTTTCCCATTACTTCTTTATTTTATTGATAATTGATCACAATAAATAAATAACAGTTTTAATCGGCCAAACGCGACAGCTTACCCGCAGAAATTGATACTAAAGCAAAAATGTGCCAACGGTTCACATCCAGAACTCAAAGTTACTCTCAGAATGAGTAAAAATGATGAAAAATAAAAGAGACACAAAAAAGGGCATGAAAAATATACAAAAACTACAGTTATTTGCCTTTAAACAGATTGGTTAGAGGGTGTGCTAAACGGTTGTCGGGCAGTGTAGAATATGTATGGGCCACCCCTAGGTACGCCACAAATATTGGAACTAGTCGTCTTTTGACTCTTGATAATCTGGTTGACTTTGCTGATTTGGGTTAGCTAGTCACATCATAAATGAAATTCCATCGGTGACCTTTTATCCACCAAACTCTGATTCTGCCTGCACTTGAGGCATTTATTTGTGGGAAACGAGAAAACCAAAAATTCAACTGTAAACTCAACAAAAAATATGACTTGAAAGAAATGCTTAAAAGCGCACACACAAATTTAAACTAAAACAAGAAAGGATTTCCAGCTTCGGCTTCACATTGTGATCTAGACTAACTGATCTAGATCAAATCTGGACAAACAGAAAAGTTATGAGCATAATCGGTTATATGGTAGATATATGATATATGTCCGATCTTGATCAGATCACGTCTGCAAACGTGGTGCCTGCTCAAATGGACATAACCCGAAATTGGTTGGATTTGGATGACAAACAGAAAAGTTATGCTCATAAGTGTTCATTCCGGAACAATCGTTTATATAGTAGCTATATGATATAGTTGTCATATCTTGAACCATCTGGTAAAAATTTCAACCCTGTAGCTATTAAAACTTCTGAGATTCTTGTGTTGAAACAGTTGGACGGAAAGAAGGACATGGCTATATCGACTCGGCTTGCCATGCTGATCAGGAATATAGATACTTTATACGATCGGAGATGCTGCCATCTATGCATTTAGTATGTCCTCACATTATAATACTCTGAGCTGGAGTTTTAGATTTTGAGCACTCAAAAACTCATTCTGCAAGTGATTTTGCTCTTGTATCGAGGTCAAAGTCTCAGAGAGAAAAGTAAGATCCATTGAAGAAGGGGCAACTCTTTGCTAGGCAAAAAGTGAAATTCCTTGTAAGTCTCTGGCAAAGTAACACTAGCATTTGGTTATATATTTATATGTCAGCTACAAATCAGTAAAAATCTCATATGTATATGTATCTTTATTCAGAAACCTTTTTAATATGTTCCTTCCTATGGATTTCCCCTCAAGCAGTCAACATTGTTGCGCAACATACACAGCATGTCCCTGGCAACATTACAAGCTGAAGCAGAGAATGTTGTTGGCATCTCTCAATGTGTGTTGCTAACAGAAATGTTGCTAAGCTCAGATGATTTCTTGAGAGCTATATATAGTGATGCGATTTGAAGGCTTCTAAAATGTTTGTCCTAAATAATGAATGTATGAAGATCAACAACACCGCCCAAAGCTCAATAACTTGCAATTTCTTCAGATTTCCTCTGCAATTCCCTTCATACAAAACATTTATTACAAAAATATCTAGAACTAATCCAATTTACAAAAAAAAAAATAATAATATATAAGAAAAATATAAGAAACTTTTAGTCCTTGCTGTATTTGAATTGCTCCTGTTTATCCTTCATTTATCTGCTCCACCATGTCCATTAGTTCCGGCTTGTCCTCTTTTTCCCACTCAGTAAACAACAGTTCATATGGCTGCGGTGCCAAGGTAATGCCCGTGTGTCCATTCATGTCCACAGTCTCACCGCCTTGGACATGGAAACGCCTTAGTATGCGGCCAGCAAAGAGGGTCAACATCATTTTGGCCAATTCATCGCCCGGACACATACGCTTGCCCGTCTGAAAGGGTATAAACTGTGGCGGTGCCTCAAATTCCCCCTCCGCATTGATGAAACGTTCGGGCCGAAACTGTTCCGGCTCGGGCCACACACTGGCGTCCATGTGTATGGCCCACTGCAAGGCGATGACCATACTGCCAGCTGATATGCGATAGCCATCTATATTCAGCTGCCGTTCAGCGCCATGCGGTATGCCCAGCGGCACAACGCTGCGGATGCGCTGAGCTTCGGCCAGACAGGCGCGCAGATAGACCAAAGGTTCCAGCTCGGCTAGCGTTGGTCTCGCACTCAGCTGTTTGAGTTCTTCATGCAAGTGACGCTGGCAATCCTGCTCGCGTGCCATGTAGAGCAGAAACCAACGCAGCGTGGCCAAGGCGGTGTCTACGCCGGCGCCAAACAAGTCCGCCAGCAGGTGGCGCAACTGCTGATCACAGTACAGCTCCGAATAGGGCTGCCGTTCGCTGAGAAAGTGCTCCAGAATGCTCTGGGGTGGCTGATCCGGCTGCTGCTGCTCTCTCCGCTGCTGGCGCTGCTCCTTCATGCTCTGCTCAGAGTTGGCTATGATGCGATCGTAGAGGGCATGCGTCCTCTGTTTGCCTTCCAGCAGAAAGCGGATGCTCCGCTTGTTCCAAGGTAGATGCCTCAGCCAGGGCAGAAAGTTCACCACACCGGAGACGCCAATCAGCTTAACACCCTCCTCCTGTAGACGCTGCAAGTACAGCCAGTTGGCATCGTCCCGATCATATTTCAGGCCAAAGACCAGGTCGTTGATGATGTTGCCCAATGTGTGCTGCAGTCCAGGAAGCGGATCGAACTCAGAGCAGCGACCAGACGACGACGACGACGACTTCAGCTTCATTTCGTATGACTGAGAAAAAGGTGGGAAAAACGTAAAAGAGATAAAGAACAGAGTCAGAACAACAACAACAGCAGGCTGAAAAATTAGCAAAATTTTTGTAAATTTATGCATCATTGAAGGGGCAGGCAGAGGAGGCAGAGGCTGAAAGCAACAACAGAGCCCAGAACGCAAGAGAGAAACAACGGACAGACGGCAGAAAACGGAAAGTGAATGTCCAGACAGAAGACGACAGAAGCAACGCACAGCACAGCCCATTGGCACTGTGGGATGAAACTGAACGAAATTGCAGACAAATCTTATGAGAAATTCAAAGCTTATGGGAATTGGAGTCCGGATTGTGGATACAATTTTGTAGAGGAGCAATTTGTAGAAGAGAAATCTGTGAGAATTGAAATATTCCAATGGTCTATAAATTTCCAAACTTCGACTATATTATGTTCACTCTATATGATGTCCATATAGAGCTTTATATAACAGGTTTCATCTAGATGTTTCCTTTATATATATATGGATATTTATATGGATCAATAAGGAGTTCCAAAACCAATGAAGAAGATGTTTTCCTCATCGAACTACTAGCAAAAGGCCTTCTAAGTCTGCCCAGAATGTCGATGATCTATGATAATGATATAAGGCATCAGAAACTGTTGAGGTCTGCTGAATTTCCATGATCTATATAGAAATGAAATTGATAGAACTGTGATGTGGCATAGAATATATATCGGACTAGTATATATCCCATATATCCAACTCAGAAACAAATTTTGCATTCGAAACTTTTCGATTGAAATCAAGAAAATATTTACAAAAAAAAAAGGATTCCGACTTGTTTCGAATGTTTTCAAAATATATCAATTTCTTCAGCATAACATTTACCACTGTGCGCGACTTTCAGTATCAGTATGACGATGCGTGTTTGTGTGTGTGTGTGTGTATTGAGTGGACCTTCACTTTCATGTTTCTTGGAATTTCACCAGAGAGTTAGTCACTCAACCTCACCGTTCCTCACCATTCCTCGGCTGCCTCTGGCGCTTCCCAAACAACCCGAACTAACCTGCACACATTCATCAACGCCCCGAGCAATGCGCTCCTCAAGCTGGGCACGCGTCTCGGGCTGTCGCCGCGTCATGCCCAAAGCCTTGAGCCAGTCAATGATCCGTCGTCGCTGATGCTTCCAAATGGCACCGGACGCACAAATGATCCCTGCAGGATGTTAGACACACACACACATATCTGATTAAATGACCACCTCCCGCACCTCGGTGCAAGTTTGTGTTCTAAGTCTTTCGTTTACCATAGCCACCCATAATGCCGTGGGTGAGATAGAGCGGCGCCCGTGCCGTCAGTGCCTCGTGTCGAAAGAATTCACGCACCAGGGCCGCATCCGCCAGCACCACAGTGCGCACTTGACCCATCTTCAGCTCAAAGATTGGGCCATAGCGTTGGGCCAATGCCTGCAGAGACTTGTGCGGCGAGCGGGCATCCAGAAAGGGCAGATACCCAACCAGTGGCAGTCCCCAGGGACCAGGTGGTCGGCGGCCCAATACAAGCTCATGGGTACGAGCGCAAAGCCACTGCACAAGGAACAGCAAGATGCCAGCGAGCATTAGGCTAACCAAATGGAGATCGCGTAGCCACTCGAAGGAAGACTCTGCCTCTGCAGACGGCATTCTGAAGGCACTTTCACTTTGGTGGTGCTGCTGCTGCCAATTAGTAACGTTCCGATGTCTGAGCTGAGTGTGTGTTTCTGGTTCTGGTTCTCCCTGGAAGAGGGAAACGTCCGATCGCCAGCAATGCTCTTCAATTACTGGAATTTCTTTAGAATTTGAAAACGAGTCTCTTCTCTTGAAAAGCGAAAATGAAAACAGAAGCAAGGTAAGAGAAGAGGGACGAAACACACGAAGGCCGCACAACAACGACAACAACAACAACAACAGAGCGAGCCTTCTTCTTGTTGTTGAGGTTTTTGAGCTGTGCCTGTATATGCTTACATATATATGTATATATATATATATATATATATCTAAGGTTTTCAATTTCAGTTGCGAAAGTAAAAATTGAAATTAAAATATTTATTTGTATGCACATATTTTAGGGCCTGGATAGCCAGGTATATTTGTGTATATATATGTGTGTAGCTGTATATATGTATATATATATATATGTATATATATTTGGCCATATGTTAATCCATTGCCCAAAATCATGCAACAAAATCCAAGCCAATTCAATTTGAATTTTATATAGGGATTTTCTTGCTTTTTCTTTGTTTTGGCAATTTTTGGATCATTCATATGTATAGTCCTCCTTCAAAAGCCAACTTTAATGGACTTGCTGGTATAGAAATCTGAAAAGAAATGTTCAACAAGGTTTTTGCCATTGCTCTTCACTTGATTTCTTGGAATTTCTGTTGTTGTTGTTGCTGTTCTTTGGGGTTTTTTGGGCATATTTAACTTGAACATTTGCTTTGAAAGTCAAAATCTTAAGAGGTTTCAGAATATCATGGAAATCAGATTACTGGATTTCCCAGATACATATATCTTTAGAGAACTTACTTGTACGTGGATAAGGTAAAATTATGTAAAATTTAAATTATTAGTAGAAATTGTCAAAGAGATATAAACAGATATAATAAAAACTGATTTAAGATTGCCTCCTGAAATCTGTTTTTTTTTTCAAAATTGTTTGAACATCTTTATAAATGATATGAAATCAAGAAACTCCTAAGTTTATGATCAATATACTTACTGGATTGATCTCAGGATGAATACAAGTAGCATCCTGATCATTTTGAAGTTGAGAAACTGCTAAGGTTTATCTATCATAATCAACATGAGTCTACAACTTTGCAAAGCTCATGATATTTAGTGAAGTGATGTGAACCAAATTTTCATCAATTTTAAACATCTAGATCAGTAATACTTTATAATTTTCCAAATGTTAACTTTATATCATTAATAATTGAAGCAACAATTTGGCCAGCAACAAAATCTTATGAACATTTTGGCTCCCTTACTTAGCTATATAATTCTATAGCATATTTTGTTTTACCCGAATTGACTATTCTCATACTCTAGAAGGGAAGCGTTTCCTAACCAGTAAAGCATATATATTCTTGATCAGCATCAACATCAACAGGTCCGTCTGTCCGTCTGGGATCTCGTCTAATGATCACTCTGTTAGCTTTCAGGTTAAATGTTTCATTCTTAGTCACATTTTTCTTAGCTCTTCATTGCTGGCTTTCAGTTTCAATAAAAATTCGCCTCATTTGAAGTGGCCTTTAAATATACTTGTCTATCGCGCACGTGTCTGTCTGAATGTGTGCCATATTTAATTTCTGCAGACTTTACTCAGTCATTTCAATCACATTACCACATATCTGCAGTTCAGCGAATTCTAGACTAAGCGAAAAAAATTTGCAAATTTTAGTAGACTTTTAAAGGCCCTGAAAATAGTTTTAAATTTGTTTACCAAAAAATTGCTGAAAATAAATTCAAACTAAGATTGAAAATCAAAAGTCGATTTAATGTTTCAAAATACAATTTTCGAGTAGGAGATTCGTAGAAATGTCATTTCTTTTTTGAAGCAGAGTATGCCCATAGCCAGGTGACTTTTGTAATCGTTCTACAACCTTGGACTTTGCGCTTCAGCCACATGAAAAAGTATATGAGATGCTCCATTAATCCGAAATTCTGCAATGCAGCAAAAATACATAGACAATTTGAGAGAAAGAGAGCTGGAATTACAATTACGATTACAATTGGCATTTATGATACAACAATACGGAGTAGACGAATATAAGGAAACATAGAATTTCACAAAAAACAAAGACAAAGAAAATGAAATGAAATTCAATTTAAAACAAGTCGCAATTCTGACTATAAGATACTCTTACTCAGCATTTAGTGAGGCACACTCTAAGATGATGAGACACTTTTGGCTTTGTCTACAATTATTACCCAAATCGGTAGATAATGAGTTGAAAATTTTAGTAGATTTGCGGTGGCGGGAGAAGTCTGAAGGGAGCTTGGCAAAATGTTAAAATAAATGCAATCTGATGACGAAACATAAGGGGACCAATTTTGATAGCTCTAGCTCTTATAGTCTATAAGATCTAGGTGTTCATACAGACGTTCATACAGACGGATACGTCTAGATCGACTCTACGCTTCCATTTGCCTGTTACATACTTCTGCACGAATACAATATGCTCGTTTTACTATGCCAAAGTACGAGTATAAAAATGGGCAGCGACAAAAACGAAACGAAGCGCAAGCCCTATCGCAACAATTTTACATTGAAAGAAATTTATAGAATAAATATTTTTGGTTAATCGTTGCTTGAGCTTAGCTTGAGTCATCTATTGTAGTTATTTTTAATTTTTTGTAATCAGAATTCAGAGCCTTCATCAATTCCTAAAAGTCATAAAAAATAACTCTAAGCTTATTACAATAAAAAAAAAAAGCAAAAATATTTGTCAATACATTAATAGCGAATTAATAAATAGAATATTAAAAAACTTAAATCTTAGTTAGAAAAAATGAAAGCAAATTTATTAGTTGAAACAACAATAGCAAATTATAACAATTTCTTTAAAAAAAAATATCCAAAATAAACAAATTTCTTAACAAATTCTTTGCTTAACAAATTTCAATCCAAATTAAAAGCAAATAAATTATGAGCTTAAATATTAATTAAAACAAAATATTTAAAAATATTAAATATATGAAAAAGAATTGAAAGAAAAAAATATAATGAAAAAATTATTATTAAATTTTTTGTAAAATTCTTTGAGAAATCTAAAACCTTAAGCTCTGGACCCTCACTTGACTGAAACTGAAACTGAAACTAAAACAAAAATCAAAATATTTCTCAGTGTATGGGAATGTGTAAGTAAATACAATGAGTATCAACAAGCAAATGCGCTGCGCATTGTGAAAAATAAATTGGGTTAAAAATAAAGCAATGCAAACTACCTTGACACATTTTTCTCGAGCGGACGCGCTTTCGAAAGAAAAACAAGTAAGAACGCTCTCATCGATATTCCGGCTACAAGATACTCACACTCAGCCTTTAACTGACAATTCGACATACTCAAAAGTAGGCAACATCTTCTTACTCATACTCGTACTATAGTTGGTTTTTATACTTGCACTCTAGTAGAGGCAAAAGAAAACAATATATCCTACAATTTTCAAGATATCAGTGCGTAATTATGTTCTATGAAATAACCAAATTCTGTTAAAATCGGTTAAGAAACACCGCCAGAATTAGCATTTACGTTTAACTCCAGTTTTATAATTTATTTCATCCAGGTTCAATAAGAATGCTTCTGCCTCCCTCCCACTAACACACATGCTTGCTGTTACTGTTTGAATGGTTGAACTGAACTTGCTTGTAGTTTAAGGGGTGGAAAAGGAATATAAGCAGCCGCTGCTAGTGCCATTTTTGTATTGTTGGTTATGAGCAAGTGAAATTCAATTAAATAAATTTAAAGCTTAGTTTTCTGTTCTTATTATTCTTGCTAGTTATGATAAAGACGTTCTGTCAAAACAAAATCTGTTCATATGTACATTTTACTCACACGCGATGTCGTAAGAAGAGGGAATTCGGTTGAGGGTGGGCGTAACACTCGAACTGATCTGTCCCTTTCCTTATCCAGTTTTTGCTTTTGTCAAAACTGGGTTTTTTATGGGAGTAGATTAGGCCTATCATAAAGTGTTGCATATATTTGAGTGTGTCGACTATTAAATAAATGCGGAGTACGAGTATCTTATAGGCGGAATATCGAGTATAGCATTCTTACTCGCTTTTTTTGGGTGGGGTGCTCTCATACAAAGGGGTTTTTTAAGTTTTCACTTACAATTATTATCGGATCTTAATGAAATTTGGCAAGTCGATACAATGTAAGCTTATACATTGATTAACTGAGTTTCAACGAAATTATGCTAGATATAAGGGAGCGTGGCAAAATTCTAATACAAACTTGATCTGACGCTCTACAAGGAAAGTATGCATACGAAATTTGGTAACGCTAGCTCTTATAGTCTTCAGAATCTAGGTGTTCATACAGACGGACAGACGCACATGGCTACATCGACTCCGCTGTGGATGTTGATCAAGAATAAGGGGTCGGAGATGCCTCCTTTTGCCTGTTACATAGATTTGCACGATTACCATATGCTCGTTTTCTCTACTAGAGTACCAGTAGAACAAGTAAAAATACAACAGTCGAGCTTGCTTAACAGTTGAATACCCTGTTCCTAATTAACCGCTATTAAATATACAACTTCGGAAAAAATTCTAACTTGGGGCCTCTTAAAACGGATACAAAGTAAATTTGGCTCGATTTGGATGAAAAGCAAAAAGGACTGAATGAACACCAAATTCCCAAAAAATTGGGAGCCACCATAGGCTCTGCGATATAGTGTCCGAACTGAACAAAATGTTATCTGTGAATTTGGGCTCTTATTAAATGATCTAATTGCCCGATCTGAATAAAATTTGGTCAACAGACGTGGGGGACCTCCTTAAATGAACACAAGACACATTTAGTTTGTTATATGTTGGCTATACGAAATAGTTGCCTCGTCTGAATCAAATTCGGTCAGATTGTGTAGATGCCTCTAGGACATATAATCCAAAAATTTGGTTCATTTCCAATGAAATAAAAACCCTAAAATGAGCGGTAGCTTGCAAGGGGGACCACCATAAAAAGTGGACATGGCTAAATCGACTTGGCTTGTTGTACTTCATGTGGTCGGAAACGTTCCTTTCACAAACGTAACATACCCATTTATACCCTATAAGTCCAGGGTATAAAAATTATACACACACACATGCAAAGTAAATGAAAATTTCAGTCCAGGGGTTGGGCTGGGGTCCATGCAACGATTGCTGGCGTTGTTGCAAATAACAATAACTTTTACGAAACATAAATGCCAATCAAAGTGTATACAAAATGTTGACAATTTGATAAGACAGACCGCAACGGCGGCAACGGCGGCGCCTGCACGTGAGCTTCCGTAGCTGCCAGCTGGCTTGGCCCCATTTTTACTCTTTACTAATTTCACAAAATTTCCGCAAAAATCTTCAAATACGCAATGAGCTGATAGCAAATGCTATAAAATGCGTCTTGGCCTGTCGCCGCCTCATTTATACTCGGGGTACCTGAAACTGAGCTCAAAGCAAAATGTTTAAAAATAATCCCAACTGAGCAACAGCAACAGCGGATCGTGGATCGAATCGGATCGGGTTCATGTCCTTTGAGGCCAATGATCTCGGTCTATTGAACCTGCGTAGCCAGAGCTGCTAAAGCAGCAAAAGAACCATCAAGAACATTGTCGTTTAAGGTCTGAGGACTGAGAATAGTTTAAGAGCCCTGTGCCTGCGGCACCAGACGGAGCAGCAGCAGCAGCAGAAGCAGCTCCTACTGGCAAGTTCACTGAGCCCCAAGTTTCAGACCAAGACCAAGGACCGAATGCGAACCTACACGCGTATGTATGTTTGTAGGTATGTTTGCGCTCATATGTACAATCGATCGCGCATCGCCCAACAATGAAAAGGTTCGCTGACCGCTAAAAGTAACCGCCGGCTTAGCTGAGGCATACACGCACCTTGCCAGACCTGCTAGAGATGCGAGCTCTGTCTACGAGGAACTGGATCTTTCATATTGAGTTCATACATGTGTATGGAAATTCAAAAATCAGGGTTGACATATAGAACATTATAATGGATCGCTTGGTTTAGATGATATGATGACTTAATTAAACCCGCCGATAAATGATCTTCGAGAAAGTTAAGCTCAGCTCATCACAAGGAAAGCAGTTAGTGGTAAGTTTGACTATCCTTAATCTGCATAAAGATACATTTCCACACTCTGATGTTTCTTTCTCCACATCATTGACTCTTTTCTAGCCACCTTCGCCATGGATCAAAGCCCATTAACTCCGTTCGCCAGTTTGCGGTTCATTGGCAGATCTAACTGCTGTCGAGCACTCATTCGTCGCCTCGTCTGGATCGTTGGGTCATTAAAGAAAATAAAAAAAAAAAGATAAAAAAAAGAATATAAAAGCAGTTGGCAGAAGGCAGAAATAAAGGTGGAGAGTTAATACTTAATGTTAATGTCAAAGTCGTTGCCATGGGCCAGAGGCGTACAATCAGTCGTACGTCTTACGGCCTAGGTCTTGCATCTTGCCTTGCCTTCGTCGACGCTGCCTCTGCCTCTGCCGCTGGTTGGACTCTGGCCACGCTGGTCCTTTGTCATATAATGGCAGGAGTCAATGGCCGTTGCAGATCTATTTTAGCGCATGCCATTATTGTCCCTGAACTTGTTTTTTTTTTTTTTTCAACCAGTCCGCATGGTCAATGTCCAAGCCACTGTTCGACGGTGAGATGGAGCCAAGCGTTGGAGCGGTGAGGCGGTGAGGCGGCTTTGGGCACAATGTTGCCTTGAACATGACTCAGAGTTGTATAAGCACGAGGTGGAAGCACACCAAAGGCATTCATTTCGCATTTATAATCAACACGGGGAGGGGGGGGCATATAATTTAAATAGTATGAAACATGTTAAGGGCATCCCCCAAGAGTCATATCAGGTTATATAAGCAATAACTTACACAAACTTGAATGAGTATCATCATGCATACCTACACTCCTCATCAGCCTTGACACTTCCCTAAAAGAACATCAATGGGAAAAGGTATAATAAAACATTTTGAGAGGATTCTAAGTTTGATTCTATGGAAAATATGCAACAAGGAAGGAAGGCTGTAAATGTATAACCGATCTAGATCTGGTTGGCAGACTTGGATATAAGGGAAACATGACGAATTTGGTATAAGTTGGATGAAAAACAGTAAAGTTATGCTGCTAAGTGTTCAGGAACAATAGGTTATATGGTAGCTATATGATTTAGTTTTGGGTTCTTGATCAGATCAGGCCAGTAGATATGGGGCTTATTCAAATGGATACAAACCGAGTTTGGTTTGATTTGGAAGGCAAATTTAAAAGTTATGCTTCTAGGTGTTCATTGCGGAACAATAGGTTATATGGTAGCTATATAATATAGCTGTCCGATCTGGATAAAACATGAACTTAACTAGCTTTTAAGATCTCTGAGATCTTTAAGTTGAAACAGGCGGACTTTTAGATCAGCCTCGAAAAGAAAGTACAACTTTACAAAACAGTCCTTAATAGACTTACGGACGTATTCTATGCAGCTCTGGAGAACAGCGAGTAATTCCCACATTAAATTTAAAGATATCAATCTGTGACTCCAAGAAACATTGCAAGTTCTCCAACTTTGAAATGGTCAAAGACTTTAATGTGAAATATGTTAGGAAAGACATCAAAATATCTCACAGAAACATTAAGAGACTATCTAACCATGGAAACTCACTGGCTATAAATTTACAAGCCAATACTATGGACACATGTAAAACAAGTAAGAACACTATAATCGACAGTTAGATACCCTGTACCTACTATACTGCTCTATGATAAGGCAGTTGTAGGTCAGCAAGCGATCAATGCCCTGAAGAATCAGTACGAGCTTACATTTCTTTGCTAAATACGATTCAGCTTGGCCCTCAAGGTAGTCCTCGTGTAAGCTGCGCTACAGTTAGGAATATAATAAAAAGTCTCAGGAAAAGGAAGTCAGTCACCCGGGCTGGACAAAATTGAGAACCTATGCCTTAAGGCTTTTCCTCATAATGCCGTCCGGCTCATCACTGATATATATAATGCATGTCTACGCTTAAGCTATTCTCCAAATATTTACAAAATCTCAACAAAAAATTCCCAATCAAGAAGCCAATGAAGCCCGGTGAATCACCAACCTCGTATAGATCGATAAGGTTTCTGTTAGGCCTTAGTAAAATCCTAGATAAGGTTTCTGTTAGCCCTTAAAATCCTTGAAAGGCTCATCAAAGGGAAACTCGATATGTTCGCCAAGGAAAATGACATTCACCCCAATATTCAGTACAGTTTCCGCAAGGAACACTATACGATACAAATTGGTAGAACTAAAAACATCATTCAGCGCAACTTCCATCAATTAAGGTCCAATGGCATTGTGGCATCTTGTTGGATATCAAAGCGGCTTTCGATACTGTTTGGCATGATCCATTAATTTCCAATATGTAGACTCAACTTCCCACTCCCGTTGACCGAAATCATTTATAGCTTTCTAAAAAACCAATCGTTCAGTGTACACATCGGACTTACCCAGTCTCAATCCACTAATAGCGAGGATCTAGGATCCAGGATGCCAACTTCTGCATAATATTTATACCTCTGACTTCCCACTTCTTAACAGTTCAGGCAAAATAACTGGAAATCTTCAGCTTGCATTCGAAATCCTCTCTGTCAACTTTCTTTTAACTGGCAAATCGGGACAAGGAAAAGCAACGTTATCTTTCTGTATGAAAGCCACATTGCTCTACAAAATTCCATCATCAAATGGGAATATAGCTCTTAGTAAAGTAAACACCACCATAAGAATTTTGTATGCCTTCATCAATAGAAATTTCCGGCTAATATTGAAATCAAGCTGTTCCTATACAGATCAATTTTTCAAGCAATAATCTTGTATGGGGCCCCCGTCTGGGCCGACATACCGATGTGTCACCTCAAGAAGCTCCAAGTGAGCCAACAAAAAAGCTCTGAAAATGATACTTAAACTATCTTGGTACCACTCGCCACTCTACATATCAACCAAATCAGTCGAGACCCATTTAATTAGTTGTATGTAGGTAAATTTTGGTTCGATTTAGATGAAAAGCAAACATTTTGTATTCATTCCCAAGAAATCTTTGTGGCTAGATCGACGCAGCTTGCTATGCTGATTAAGAATACCTTATGGGGGTCGTAATGTCAACAAACTCTTTTAATTGATAGTCCTACGCCTTCGGAAGGCCGCCATATTGGATTTGGAATGATGTCACTTAGCTAATCATGCATTGTCATGCTATATTTCAGATCAATGAACCCAACTTTTTTGCTTGTTTTTTATTCGACTTCAACTAAATTTGAGAAATTTTAGTTTAAGAAGACCAAATTTGCTGACCAAATTTGTTTAGGATCAGAGAACTATAACATATAGCTGCCATAGACATGATTTGACCATTGAGTTTGCTTACGCTGTGTGTGAGAGAAGGTTAGCTAGCGGCCTAAACCGATGCTCAGTATCAAAACAGCAGAACTGTGACTCTCTCTCTCTCTACCTAACTCACAAAGCAAAATTAATATTAAAGAACTCATGAATGAATGAGATGAAGTAATGCTGGGAGAGCGAAGTATATAGACGTTTCAAAGACCACATTTATATCGTTGATTTCAAATGTTATATTAATCAGCTGTCGCTCTTGATTAGCATTCAAAAACTCCTCTTAAAAAAATTCATTTTGCAGTCATTGAACTTTTTCTCTATCTACGCTCAAATCTAAACAAATGAATCTATACATTTTAAGCCTCAAATATTATTTATACGAATCTCTAAGGATTTCTTTGAGACCCCCCTATATCGAGCTCCAACTAAATGGAATGTTGATTGAACTCATGATTCATTCCAAAGAATTTTTCTTAAAATTAAGACAATTTTAAGTTTGGACCAACCTTTTTCTCAATTCCTTTGGCTGCGTAATATAAAATTTATACACCTCGACCACTAAAAACATAAACATGCTTTAAGCTGGTGTCCTTCAAGCTCCAAATCGATCTACTGAGTCCACTCCGTTGTGTTTGGCTTTAACCCTTTATTGTCCCAGACTAAATTTACACTAAAGCAATTTTAGTATGCTACATAAAAATAAAGGAACCCATTTAGTTGTAGCTGTTGTTGTTATTGGTGCGAATTTGTGGGGTGGAAGGAAACAAAAGTTATACAAAAGTTGTTATGCTCCACGGCAGATGACGACAACAGCAGCAGCGGCATCAGCTACAGGTAAAGCAACAGCAACACCAACAACACTATATGTTGTAGCCATATATGTAGGGCAAAATGTTTTAACATAGCGCAGGATTTGTTATAGATATGCAGACAAACATGGACTAAGAAACATAGATTCCAAAACATAGATAGATAGATATATAATCATTCCAATTTCTAATATGCAAAAGACATAAGGGCCTCCGCAATTTCAATATTGTTCTAACTAAACTGAACTACAATGAAAATAAAGACATCGGCCTTAAGAGTTTTTCTAAAACGTCCGTTGACCAAATTTGTTCAAAATCAGGTTACCAAGTTGTTTCTCCTTATTACTGTAAAGATTTCTGCAAAGGGTTCATAAGCTTCATAAGGATATACAATTCGCGTCATCAGTGACTTTGGCTTGATTCATGACCAATTTTGAATTTTAATATTTAGTTAAATGAACTGAAACAGTTGCCTGATCATCTATATATATAACCTGAAAGTCTGTCTGTTTGTTTGTCCGTTTGTTACTGGTAGGCGCCTAAACTATTAGACCGATCAGTGTGAAATTTTTACTGTATACTAATAAAACAAGAGAAGGGCTGTATATCGATTTATAAACATGGGCATGAAACCGCCCTGGTTATATGGTAGCTATATGACATAGTTGTTGATCAAACGGATACAAACCCAGTTTTGTTGGATTTGGATGAAAAACAGCAACATTATGTTCCTAAGTGTTTATTCCGGAACAATCGGTTATATGCAGGCTATGTGATATAGATGTCCGATCTAGATCAAATTTGATCAGCATTATCCTAAAATGAATACAAATCGAATTTGGTTTGATTTGGATGAAACACAGAAAGTAAGTGTTCATTCCGGAACAATCGGTTATATGGTAGCTATATGATATAGTTGTCCTATCTTAATCAAACTCGAACTTAAAGAGACAAAGTAAGCATCTAGTACAAGTTTCAGCTCTGTAGTTTTTAAATCTTCTAGGATTCTTATATAACCAAACTAATATATACCTCTTTGATCCGATCTATCCACAATACAGGAATCACCAGGACCGCGTTGAGTCTGTTCATAGGAAATTTTAATTTTTTGCTCTAGGTGGGTTGAATTGGGACACCAAACGCGCCCTTCCTTCATACTCAAGTAGGCTCCTGCTAATAAGCCTTACATCTCTTGAAAATCTTAGAATTATGCTCAAACTTATAAGCTGATTAATGGTGAAATTGACTCTCCTACTTAAATGAGCCTAATTAGTTTTTGTATCCCTCGTAGAACTATAAGAAATTAGGTTCCTATCTATCTTCAGCACTGTAATTTTAGACTATTTCCTGCATGAACCCTTTCGTGTCCTTTGTTGTGACTACAATAATCTCTTTAACTTTGTAGCTTAAGAGGTGACAGGGGGATATAAGCAGCCGCTGCTAGTGCCTTTTTTTGCATTGTTGGTTTATGAGCAGGTGAAATTCAATTAAATAAATTTAAAGCTGGGTTACTGTTCTTATTTTTCTTATTATTTTCCTCTCAAGTGTTGTTGTATTGGTGCTGTCTCTCTCCTTGCCCAGTTTTGCTTTTGACTCAGTCAACTGACAAAATCAAAGGAAATTCCAAATTGTAAATGTAAATTGTTTATGGTTTGTTGTTGTTTACTTTCATTGAAAGTAAGCAAGTGAGTTCGCGTTTTCATTTTCGTCTTCGCGATTCGTGTCGCTTGTTATGCAGCTGCGCCCCTCGGCCGTTTGGGCGGAAGGTGTGAGCTTATAGCCTGGCTTCGCGAGTAACAAGCCCCATGGCTTGGTATGGTGGGTTCACTTGAACGTGCAGCGCATTCTATGTCAACGTCCCGATATTAAGAAACTTTTATAGTTATGTCGAATCCAAGGGAATCATGCCTAAACTTTCTGTGCATGGCAAACTTCTTGAAGCAATATATGTAGCTCTTTTGGTGCCTGCTAAGCTAATGACCTGCACTGTACATACTTCAAATTGTAAGCTAAAAATGTCGCCAAAGTTATGAATAGTCAAAAATAGTCAATAAACTGCAAGGACTCAGCCTTTCTTTTAAAAAGTAAATAAATATTACTAAAGAAAATACCATGCTTGTGAGAACCCTTTGTTTGTGAACCTCTAAGTTCACATTGAATTTAAATATTTAAAATTGAAAATGTTTGTTAATCCACATCCATTTTGCATGCGTTTCAAATTAACTAAATATCTAGCTAAGACAATAACTCTCGGCTCACACTCTCGGCTCTTTTCTATATTTTGTGACTGTGTTTGAATTCATTTGAGTTTTGTATCATTTTATTTATATATATATATATATGTATTTGTGTATTTCTTTTTTTATTTTGCTTGATTTTGCTTTGCACAAAATGGATGTGATTAGCGTACGAAAAATCAAATACAAATTTTACAAATACCTTGACATCTTTCATAGGCCAAGCCAGCGTTCATTTAACCCATCCAGTCAGTCGGTATACAAAAACGACAACGACAACGACAACAACAGCGACAGCAACGTGCCAACAACAACAGCAACAACAACAGCAGCTTCGAGTATCTGGCAGATACTTTTTTACGTTCTGCCGCTGCTGCTACTGCTGTTCTTACAGCAGCGACCATAAAAATCCAAATCCAAATCCAAATAAATTAAAAGAATTTACATTTGGTCACATTTTCAATTTTATTTTCGTTTTCAATGGCCGCCAAAATTCGGTTGCGATATTACTGCAAAGAAAAAAACATACAAATTAACATAAAAAAAATACTAAAAAAAACAAAAAAAAAACAAATAGAATAAAATCAAAATCAATGTTCGGGCTGCTCGAAAGGTTCTACTCTGGCGGCGATTTGATTGAAGATCGCAAAGTGCAGATCGCAGATCTCGCAGATCGCAGTTGCAGTTGCAATATGCATATGCTACAGCACAGCAGCAGTTGCTGCTTACAGTTCAATGGCTTTTGCGCCATTTTAAGATCAATGCACCCCGCACAGATCGAACGAGCGGCACCAGCAGCCACTATGGCAATTAAGCCGGTGGTGTCTGTGCGGGCGGCAACGGCAGCGGCACACCGGCGATCGTCGGCTCAACAAAAATCGCGGTGCACGAAAAAAAAAAACCTTGCGCATGAACGAATCCATGGACATGGACACACACTCACTTCATATGGCAATATAGCGAGACCAGCAGGCAGCCCAGGCCGCCGCCGGTCCATTGAGTTTGTCAGCCGGCTATCAACTAGCCGCCCAGCCGCCCTGCCCCTCACTTGGCGCTCACCCTACCCCCTTATAGGCTGCCTAATCAAAAATTAAGAGCTGGCGGAAATTTTTTTTCATTTATTTTTGCGTGCACGCTTGATGGGGGGATTTTTTTTACGTTACCCTGGCCAGCCAGGTCTTATGGATAGGTGATCGCTTTGTAGAGCAGAAAAATTCATAAGATCAACTAGAAACCGTAAGATATGTAGGGGAAAACTGTAATCCAAATATTAAGACTTTGAATATGTTCTAAATAGTTTTAAGAGATTTAAGATTCAGCTGTTTATAGTCAGAAGAACTCCCTCATAGATGTTCATTGAATCTTCAGATTTCTAGTCTTAGAACTATAAGGAACTATAAGGTTACGTGTTCTCTATAAAATTCACCATGGGATCTCCAAGGTAAGACAAATAACAAATATTTTGTAAGGTCAGAATAGTTTGACTATTAAGGAGGGCACAGGACATGTGCTTATATAAATGGCACAAACAATCTTCCATCTTCCGTCGAATAGATAATATCAACAAGAGTATTTCAAGTGACAAATGATTCAACTCATTAGGTCTGACTTTGGTGATCTTATAATATAAAATGCAATTCCATTAGATTTATGACCTATAAACATTCGCATTGCGGTTCAAATTAGTTAAAGTCACGACTTGAAAATTCTGATTTTTACCTTTCGCTTTTAAGGAGATCTTTGAGCATAAATAAACGTTCCTCTGTCCCCTAAATCCCTCTATTCCTCTCTACATACCCTCTTGTCTATCTTTTTTCTAACTTCAGCTCCCGCCTTTTACTTCTCTCGCTCTGCCTTCTCACTCTCCCACCATCTTTCACTCTCTTCTTCTTAACCTTTGCCCTTTCTTAACACTCTACCACTGCCCTCGTTTTTATCACTCCTTTTGACGCACTTCTCACGCTGCTCTATTTGTCTGTCCTATCTCCTTTGCCATCCCACTTCCCGTCTTCTTATTGACTTTCATCTATCTGCCCCTTGCTCTACTGTTTTGTTTAAAAAGCATTTAAAGCATGGCTGGTTTTTGTAGTTGTCGGTCCTTTCCGGCTTGCTGATCGTCGACACAGGTCTGTTCTATTATTATTTTGCTATAAGGTTTATAAAAATATATCCTTTTATTAAACAAACAAACTTTTGTTAACCTTAGCACAACATCTTTAGATCTTCATCTTTCAGATGAAATATATCTGACTCTAATAGCAAGATGAGCGTTGCAGGAACGAACTCGTATTGTATACTCGTACTCTAGTAGAGCATAACGAGCATATTGTATTCGTGCAAATGTATGTAACAGGCAGAAGGAAGCGTTTCCGACCCTATAAAGTATATATATTCTCTATCAGCTTTAACAGCAGAGTCGATGTAGCCCTGTCCGTGTGTCCGTCTGTATGAACTCCTAGATCTCGGAGACTATAAAGCCTAGAGAGACCAAATTTGGTATGTAGACTAACCTTCTGGGGCGTCAAATCAAGTTTCTTTAACAATTTTGCCACGCCCTCTCCCGCCCACGCAAATCTCCCACAATTTTCAAGACATCAGTGCATAAAAACCACTTATAAATCCGACTATTTTCTATGAAATAACCAAATTTTGCTGAAATCAATTAGGAAACCACGTAAGAATTAGCATTTACGTTTTACTTCAGTTTTATAATTTACTTCAACCAGATTGAATAGGAATATTTCTGTCTTCCTCCCACTAACACATGTGCTTGCTAACGATGCTGCTTGATTGGGTGAACTGAACTTGCTTGTAGCTTAAAAGGTGACAGGGGGATATAAGCAGCCGCTGCTAGCGCCCTTTTTGCATTGTTGGTTTATGAGCAAGTGAAATTCAATTAAATAATTTTAAAGCTTTCTTACTGTTCTTATTATTATTATTATTTTCCTCTCACGTGCTGTTGTATTAGTGCTGTCCCTTTCCTTGCCCAGTTTTGCTTTTGACTCAGACAACTGACAAAATCAAAGGAAATTTCAAAATATCAGGCACTCATTTGTTTATTGATATAACAGGTCGCGGTCAGGTGGCATTTGCTGTGGCTGTGGTAAAAAGGGTTTTCTTCTACCTGTTCAAGCACTGGTCATAGGAGCGGATTAGGTAAAAGTGCTGCATACTTTTGACTGTGTCGAGTACGAGTGTCTTATAGCCGGAATACTTATATTTATATAGATTTGCTTGGTAATGTAATATTTCGCCAGCACCAGTACAGTTTAGCTCTCCTCGCTTTTCACTTTTCTGTTTAAAAACAATTCTAATAAATTTCACCCAAAGTAGGCTTCGACTTTTTATAGAGAGATGCTTCTCTCTTTGATTCGTCTTTGACTTTTATAGAGAGATGCTTCTCTCTTTGATTCGTCTTTGACCTAGTTAGCTTCACATCGTCAACCAAATTGTCTGATTTTTATTCTTTATATTTTTTTATTTGATTTTTATCTTTCATATTGTCATCTTGCTTCTCCGTTCTAGTAACTCCCTTCTTTATTTTCTTTTTGAAATAAAAATCTTTGGGTTTGTTAAGTCCCCATCGTCATCTTTACTGATAATTTTCTGATTTTTACTTTATATATCTCTTTTTCTTTTGATAATATGTTGGGTTTTCTCATCAGCCATATCTCGGTATCCTCATCGTGCTTTTCCTGTTTTGAAACTGCCTCGTCTTTATTTAATTTTCCAAATATCTTTGGGTTTGTTAAATCCCCATCATCGTCTTTATTCACATTTTTCTGATTTTTACTTTTTATATATTTTTTTCTTAATAATACCTTGGTCTTTCATCTTCCTTGTCTTTGTCGTTATGCATTCCTTGCTGCTTGAGAGTTCTTATCGTTTTCAATTGTGAATGACTTGGTTTTGCTATTTACCGATTACAAAGTTATAGAAAATCTATTATAAAATACTTAAACTCATTTAATATTTTTGGATGTGTCATAGTCTGGGTGGGTCCCAGTTACTCTGATCAGCCTTCCGTCAGCTGGGCATGTCCTTGTCCTTTAGGGGACTGACAGATAATAGGGGCTCATCCAGCATAGTGTCTGAATTTCATAGCAATTGATCAAGTTCATTGGACATGTCAAAATGCATTTGCTAATATTAATTACTTAAACCTAAACTAGCTAAACCGAAGAGTTTTTCCTTCATAAACGAATGAATCTTAGGGTTTCTCAATGCGAGAGCAGGCCAAGTACAGTTGTCCATGCGAAGAACAATAATTTTCCAAATTAATTAGCGATTGCCCCTGTTTGTTGTCATAGCAAGTGCAAGTCCCTTCAATTTCAAAAGGAGTTTCTGTTGGCATCGGTGGCATACGTGCCCCTTCACCATCGGCTAGTCCAACCGCTCGTTGATCAACTGCTTCAGATGCACAGGCTTGAGTGGTAGCTTCACTGTCTACTTCTAGTCTGGCCTCTCTTTTGTTTCGGCCTTCTGCTGTAGACCTTGCTAGATATTGGCATATTACTAATACAATTTTACTATTTGAATGAATTTCTGTTTTGTAGTAAAATATCCATAGCTTTTCCACTTACTTTCTTCTTTACCTTTGTTTCTTAAAGAAAATAGCCATTTCCTTCCCCAGGCTGATATGAATACGCTGTAGAAGTTTCATAGCAATTTTCCAATGGCTTAGGCTACTATAAGGCAACATATACCATGGTCATTTCAATGATGTTTTAAGAGAGTATTCAAATTTCAGCTAACTTCAGTTGCCTTTAGCTATCGGGCTGTGTAGTTTTTTCATTTTTTTGGAATTTTGAATATGCAAAAAAATGCACTTCGAATGCAAAGTGGAGATGGCGAATGCGATGGCGATCAAGTGGATATAGAGTGCCATATACTATATGGATATAGATATAAAGATGGAGACCAAGCCGGCCGTGTGTCTAGCCGGTTGCCGGTTGACAAATTGTCGTCTCAACTTGTTCTGACATTTTTATTTGAGAGACTTTTTGTCGTTGTTATTCGTTGTTGTTGTTGTTGGCTGCCTGGCTTAATGAATGTGGCAACATTCTAATTTAAATTGCGCGCCACACATTGTTTCGACACCTGCTCAATGGGCACACACAGAGGAGAGATAGATACACATATGTACCTCATATATATATACTACAATCGCATTGGCTACGATTTTAATGAAGTCATCAGCAGAAAATAACAAAATGCAATAATTTTATTTGTTCTACTTGTATGAATTCTGTGTGTATCTCTCTCATGTTATGCATTGAATGGGAAAGTTAATGATGTCAGATTACTACCGAAAATCTTACCCTTATGCAGTTGATCGAAAGAATAACGCCCCTTCGTTGTGAAACAACAACATCTTTGTTCATTTTTTAAACAAAATCAGTGTCAAATTTGTTAGCCAAAGTCAAAGCCGCCTTTGAGAACGTGCAAGGGTTTGGTAAGGCTTTTTTGGGCTGGAGGTCTAAGAGCATCAGCCAAATTTAAGAGAAAAGAATTCGTTTTTAGAAATTGTATAATGTATATATGCTTACGATATCGTAACATGTGATGGATAATGAATCTATGCATATGAGCCCAAAAAAGAAGGCCAACAGGATTATGGCTGATTTACAACAAATCAAATTCAACAAAGGTTGTTTGGAGAAGAATCACTTAAGAGCAAATAGTGGCCTGTTTCTTCTCAGAATCATGTAGGTACCATACCATTATAGAAACGTAGGACGGTTCATTCTGAATGATATGCAATCACTTGTTTGATAGAAGTTTTTGGACAACTATCGGAAAACAAGTAAGAATGCTATATTCGATACTCATACTATAAGATACTCATACTTAGCAACAATCTGAACAATCAATATGGTAGCTATATGATATAGTTAGTTGTACGATCTCGATCAGATCAGGCCAGTGTTCGTAGAGAGTCCTCAAATGGATACGAACCGAATTTGGCTTGATTTGGATGAAAAACAGAAAAATTATGCTTCTGTGTGTTCATTCCGGAATAATCGGTTATATGGTAGCTATATGATATAGTTGTCCGATCTGGATAAAACTCCAACTTAAGTAGCCTGCTGACAAAAGAAAAATCTGGTAAAAATTTCAGCTTTTAGACTTCTGACTTCTTCTATTAAGACTTCTGAGATCTTTGCGTTGAAACAGACAGAGGAACGAACAGACGGATATGGTTATATTGTTTCCCCTTGTCATGCTGATCAAAACTATATATATATTATACAGTCGGAAAGGCTTCCTTCTATGCTTTGTCAGCTTCCTCACAAAGTTAATATAGCATTTTGTTGTTGTCCAAAAATGTCCAGCATTAAGATCAAATTAAAAGTCAAGGGCTGGCAATGACTAGGCATCTTTGTGGTACAAGTTACACTATGCTACACACACACACACACACATACACAGAGCTATATAGTTATATAGTTAAAGTTGGCTAAAACAGCAGAGAGCCATAGCCATATCCAGAGTCTGAGCCAGAGCCGGACTTTATGTGGAGCAACAACGTCTTATGCTAATTCCAAGGTTCTGCTTGGCTTTGGGTCAACGTATCCGTCGCTACGATTTCGATTTCGATTTCAATTTTATTTTTGTATTTCGATTTCGTTAAATTGGCTGGAATTGAATAGCTCTATAGTGGCTAATAGCGATGACAAATAATCATCAGCTTTGGTATTAGAGCTGAAGAAGAAAAACATAAAAACCAACTAGTTATCAACCAAAATTTTGGATTTCATTTCGTTTTGATTTTCGTTTTCGATTTCCTATTGAAAGCGTTCATTGATCTTCGATTGGAGTTGAGGCTGCTGCCGCTGCCGCTGCCGCTGCCACTGATATTGTTGTGGAAGTTTGAAATTCTTGCAGCACCGGCAGCATCATAGAACTACAATTGGAAAATCGATAACAAGGTTGTGTGGCTTTAACAAAATTTATGTATATTTCCTGCCCGACCCAGTAGGGCATTGGCAGTGGCATCAGGTAATTCTGTTGAAGGTTAACCAGCCCCAGCCCCAGCCCTAACAAGGGCGAGCAAAGGGCCAAGGTGAGCCATAGCCATAACCATAACCATAACCACAGCAGCCATTGTAAGCCATGGTGCGATCTTCCGCCAAAACAAATAAAGAATAAAGAAAACAACTCTTCAATTGGATGGATCCAACTTATAGAGACAATAGAGATTCACAGATGCCCATTATATTATGCATATGTAATCCACCTTCATTTCAATATCGCTTAATAATAATACATATGATAATTTTCCAAAGTGGAAACTTACCTTGGACTAGGCATTGGATAATGCCAGGATAGTGCTATACGATCCATTGGCATATTTCAATGAAACGTTCGTGCTGATTGTGCAACGCCTGGGAGGTGCGACGGGGTCGGATGGGTGCGTTTCCCTCGCTCTCATCTCAGGCAATTTGTAGAATTTACATTTTGAACATTTACATGAATTGCGCTTGAAATTGAGCAATTACAATGTCAAACCTCAATCGATCGATTGACAATTCAATTACGATCAGCAGCGACAAATTTTCATTTTAATGTGACATTTGAATAACAAATTCGAAACAGAAACAAGTTCGAAAATTCCAAATGCAATGCGTATGCGTAATATACAGACTGTGTAAGGATATGACTTGATTTGATCGACAAACTGATTCCCTAGACATATCCAACTAATGAAAATGGGGAAATAGAAGAGATATGCTCCTTTTAGTGAAGATTCTGTAATCATTGGTTATATGGGGGCTTATCTTTACTTAACTAAACTTAATCAGCGGGTAGACAGAAGCAAAATCTGGTAAAAATTTGAGAACAAATTTGCTTTGACTTCTTTGAATCATTGACATTTCATGTTTCATTCACATTTGTTGTGAATGGCATGAAAAACCCCCCAAGAATATTGTCCAGAATCTTTCAATAATGCCTCTGACTTTGTTAACCTTCAGCAGCAGCAGTTAACGTCTATAATCATAGCTAGCGACTGCAACCAAACTTTTGCAAAAGAATAATCTTCATGATAATTTCTACACCCAGGAGAATCGTTTGCTATTAATGGTCAAACATTTTAGAATATTTTTGGGAATTTTACCTGATTTTCCGAGTTTTAGAAAAATAAATAATTAGGCAAAAACTATAACTGCAAAATGGGACTTCTTAACCAAAGACTTAAATTCAATTTGTGTGGAATTTACCTCGACTTAGCCGACTGTTATCTATGCCTCAGGCTGCCATCATCATGAAGTTAAGCTGAGTTTTATATATACGAAAGTTTAAGTAATTTTTAAGATTTATTCTACAAAAATTCTACAAAAACTTCCCACTGTTATCTACGTCTTAAGCTGCCATCATCATGAAATTAAGCTGAGTTTTATATATAGAAAAGTTTAAGTGATTTTTAAGATTTATTTAACTGATATAAAATTCTACAAAAAGTTCCTGTTTTTGCCTTATTTAAGCTGAATTTTATATATTTTTGGAAAGGAAAGTGGAATCGGGCTTAGCGATGTCTTAGCCTGATATTAAAGTAATGTCAAAGACTCTAATCTAAGCATGTATTTCAAGCTTGACTATTTATCATCCTTGACTATTTAGGAATATCAAATTTGATCTTTTGGGTCTTCAATGTTGAACATTTTTATACTCATACTCTAATAGAGTCTGATTCTTGCGATTGTTCTGCATTTACTGCTTCTGTAATCTAGTAGCCTCTTTAGTTTCCCCTTGAATGCTAAATAAATTAAGTAATTACATCTTTTAGTAGATCAAATTTTCGAAATGGTTAAGAAAACTCTCTCAAAAACATATTGCCAACACAATGCCAGCCGATCAGTTAATGCCTGATTTATTCCAAATATGAAAGAGCCTATGAATGGGGGGTCTCTTCTCTCCTGCTGCTCCATCAATCTCAATTAATATACTTTTACTTGGCTTTCAAGCTAACTCCACTTATCGCTTGCCTTGGGCATTTGTTAAGTCCACGTGCCGCCACAGCGGGTCACGTGTGTTCAAAAGTGTTTGCCCGATCCTAGGGCCACGCATCTATATATCTATACCTACATATATGCAACAATTAGTAATGCCAAACACCAAGCACACACACCCACCTCAGAGAACAACAAAACAACACCAACAACAACAAGAAAACAGAAAAATAAAATGAAAAAACAACCACAAAGATCAATTGCATTTGCATGCACAACGCATTTAGAGATTTGAATCGCAATTGCATGCTGATTGAAATTTGTTTTAGATTTGGTGTAAGCTCATGCACAATTGCACATGCCCGGCACCTCCCCTTGCATCTGTTCGCCAGCCGCCGCCTAGGCCTTAGCAGCTTGTTTAATATTTATATAACGTTTTCAATGGATTTGGTTTTCGGATTTCAGATTTCAAATTGTTGTCAACGACAGAACATAAGCAGCATAGTTGACAGAGTGCTTCCCCTTAATTCAGAGATTTGGATCAATTGATTAAGATTTGAAGGAAATCCGAGAAAAAAAAAACCCCCTTTTAAATTACAATTCTCAAGAGCAACTAAGGCTGAAGGAAATCTATCAAGCTCAAGCAGTTCCCAGGCTGAATAGTTTAGAGCAGAAATTTTGATTGAAATTTGTTGAAGTGCTTTGATAATAGTAGTTATATTTTTCACCCATATTTATAATTGAATTCATCACCTGAAGAGCGGCAAAGTTTGGCATTAGAAGAGCACTGGATAAGGATTTCTAACCTGTTGTCTACCCACTCAAAGCGAGTGTTGTATCTATTATGTGTTTGCCAATGAAATGTGGCTCCTGTTTGTTCCTGAAATCTTTACAGGATCTCGAGATGTACGCTTAGAGCCTTATCAGTTCCACATAGTTATATGCCTGTATCTACCTAAGAAGTTTTTAAGCAGAAATTTGTATCTTAGTCTAAGCGTGAAGTGGGCACCCACCACATTATACTCCTGTCATATATCAGCAATATATCGCATAATTAGACTGTTTATGACAAACCGTAGGACTGTCACTCAGTCAGGAAAAGTGAATTTTGAATTATATGAGGGGCATCTATGATATCTTTGATATCATATCATCTATCTATCTATCATCTATGATATCCATTTGAAGCGTCTGTACCAGAGACCTGCTAGATCACAGTTTACTCTTGACCTCAGTGAACGGCCGCACTTAGCATTCACTTTTGTCATTGGGTAAAATGTCAGAGATGACCTGAGAAGCCATCAAAAATCTCAAATATTGTGGACGCGAGGGAGAAGCGAGTGTAAACGAACAAGGCAGTTTGTTCTCTCCCTCCCCTCTGGCTATATTTTCGGTTAGCGGCTGACTTTATATATAGACTCTCACCATAGGAGAGCAATTGCTATAAAAATACATAACAAAGTAAGTAAAGACTTTTCTGCACTGATGAATTCTTCCTTTGACTCTTCTAATTGATACCCCTATAATGGCGATGGGTAGAAAATTAAAGAGCATCTTCATCTAATCTAAGCATGTATGCAAAATTTCAGCCCAATCGATTGGGGATGTCTACCAAATGGTTATTGAACCACTCAAAGCGAGTGTTGTATCTATTATATGATTACCAATGAAATGTGGCAAAATTTCAGCTCAATCGATGACTGTGTCGAAATTCAGTCGCAAGATTTGTTCCAGACTTTTGAAAAGTCCAAAGTTGGCTGGTCGCATGGAAGCTTCCCCAAAAAAATAGATATATTTAATCAATTTCTGACTATATGAAGTTGCTGATCACCATTTTCCATTCCATTTCCACCATTTTCATAGTCAAGTTGATTTAATCCATTCAGTTGCGTTCCAATTGACTTGAAGGATCTATCCGTTGCAAATATCACTTTGGTAAAACTTGACAATAAAAACAGCAACAGGAACCAGATTACCAATCTTCAAAGCTGGCTTAGCCATCTCAACTACTTAATTATACCGAAACTGTTTGACCTGAACAATAACATCTGAAATCATAAGCTGTCTAAGCTTAATATAAACTCCAAGCCATTCTCTAAACTCAAAAAAATGATCAATATTCTAGCTGAATACTCTGACTCGACCACCACTTTGCTAGTTCAAAAGAAAAGCAAGTCTTGATATAGAAACCGCATTCCACACGATAAGTCATAGTTTTATCAAACAGAAAGATGCAATACCTCCACTTACCTTATTAAATTAATACAAAGCTTCCTAACAGATAGATGCTTCTATGTTGTTATGGACGGCATTATTGAATCCAAGAAGAAGTCTATTAGTGCTGGCGACCCTCAGGGTTAGGTGCTTTATAACATAAGCATCCCCTTGTTTGAAAAAGGCAACCCATTAAGTTTTGCTGATGATACGGCTGTACATTAGTTCTTTGAGTGGAAAATAAAGGAAAATAAAGGAAAAAAGAAAGCCATTATTCTTGCCAAGCAACTTCAGTATAAAATTTGATGCCACTGTCCAAACCTTTCATATTAACCTTGACAAGAAACTTCTTCTTAATGATCATATCAGCAGAACCATAAGTAAAGTTAGTTAAACAATCCCTAGACCCGTTCATCTATCGTCGATCCAAGCTTTCAATAATTGGTGGACAAGATTGTTGGACCAATAAACATCACTGCAGAAGGTGATGTTAAAGGAATCCCTGCTGATGAAGCTACAATTGGCTTCAATATACCATAAATCTTCTCTTGCTTTTTGAAAATGTATTTTGCCACCATAATATATATAATATTTAATATAACTTATGAATAGCGATCCTTCGCCATCCGTTCAGATCTATAAACTGACCCTAAAGCGACACAAAGGCACACGAAATGCAATGGGAGGGCAAAGTGTATTCATTTTCTGGCTTCTTGGTGCCAGGCTTAAAGATGTTCTTGTGCCAAAAAGGCACATGCATGGGGTGGTCCTCCTCTCTGGGCACTTTTATGGTCAGATTACACAAGCGTTCCTGCTCCTGGCTGTTGGAAAACGCGCACCAACTTCTCGCTGGCAGAGAAAGTGGCATGTGCCAAGGTCTTGCCCACCATGAGAAGAGGAGCCTGCTTGAGGCTGCTGGACTCCCACTCCTTGCTATTGATCCTGGGCGCTGGCAAGGGGACTCCCGTTCCCTTGATCTGGACACAATGGGTGAGGTCTTTGCTTGGTTCTATGTGATTGGCTCATATCTATGGGCGATTTCAAATCGAATGGGATTGCTTGGAGATTATTAATATAAAAGGCTATCATTACCCCTATTATGTTATGTGGGTGCAAAGTGTGCACAAACCCATCTAAGAGACTTCAAAGAGAAAGAATCCTTAAGATTATCCTGACAATTTACTTTCCAACAAAACTTCTAAAGGAAAAATCTAAAAAAAAAGAAACCATTCCTGACTTCATCTCTCATTCCGCAAGCCAATTTGTACTACGAAAATCTATTACTGCACATAGTACGGAGCTGACTGGTTATATGGTTATATGGTAGCTATATGATATAGTTAACCGATCTGCAGACAAAAGAATCTCTGTAACTTTTAAGGCTTCTGAGATGTTTGCGTTGATAATTGCCATTACTCTGCCGTCACTTTGAATGAGTTTGGGTCATTAGGACGCTAACACTATGGGTGGGCATATCTCTGGCACATTGTTCAATACATTCCAAAAGAAGTCTTCTGGCTGGATTCCTTGCCTGCCCAACCTACACGCTTTAAGACGGCAAGGCAAACTTCAAGCCGTTGAAGAATCTTTCCAACTTTCTGAAATTTCCCAACGCGGCAATAAAGTTGCAGCAGGCTGACCTTCAGGCTGCAGGTTCAGAGGCGGCTTAACATTTCCATTTCCAATTGTCGAGTCTCTGTAAGCGTTTAATTTTCACCTCAACACAGCACAACGGTGGTTTTTTTCCCCTTTTTTTTTTAGTTTTGAGGCCAAATTTAATTGCAACAACACTAACAACAACAACTACAACAACAACAACAACAAGAAAACAAGGCAAGACAAGGAGGCGCATGAAATGTAGAAAATTGGCAACTTTTGCCAGAGAGTGTTCGCATTCCCATTCACTTCCAAGTCCGGCGCCGGAACAGAAAGTCACCAAAAGTTTTTAGCGCAGGCGCAGCCGCAGCTTCAATATTCGTAATTGCCATTGCCGAATTCTCTCTCTCTCTCTCCCTCTCTCTGTCATTTGCTGCTTTTCTCATTATTATTTTATTATTATTCTCAGTTCGTTTTTGGTTTATTATTTTACTCTGTGTGCGTTTTTTTTTTACTACTTTCGCAAAGTAATTGACATCAATTTTGGCAACGACTGCATTTCCATGTCGAGAGCGCATTAAAATTAAAATTAAAAATGCCGAAAAATAAACAAGTTTATGAAAATGTTATAATTGTCAGATCACTCGACGTGCTCGACACCCTCTATAAGACAATCATATGTTGATCAGCAGTTAAAAGTAGTCGCTGAAGTTACTAGTTATTTGCAGGACATGTCTCTTTGGGGTCGGAGATGCTTCCTTCTATAGGTTACAAATTCCGCTACAAAATTATAATGCCCTCTGCAAGGGTATTAGAAGGAAGCATCTCCGATCCCATAGAGTATATATATTCCTAATCAGCATGACAAGATGGGTTGATATAGCCCCGTGTTCATCTGTCTGTCTTTCTGTTTCTATGCGAACTGCTGCTGCAGTTTTAAAGCCATCAACTTGTATTGCCGTAGACTTATATCTGCTATAAGCTGCTCATATGTAAAAATCATAAAGATCGGACCACTATATCATATAGCTCCCATACAAGGACATGCAAATGAAAACTTTGTACAATAGATGACGCTAACAAAAATTGTATTTGCAAGCCGAGCAGCGTTACTTGTACACTGTTTCTCTCACTCACAAACAGATTTCTTTGAATGCGAATGTGTTGTGTGTATTTATATGTATATTTATATGAACGTTTGTGTGTTGATTGTGTGTTTTCGTTGATGTCATATGTGCTTAAAGGATATATATTGAGGATTGTCGTTTTCTTTTATCAATGCATCGTAAAATCGAATATAGCTTACAACTAAAATTACCCTTTCGTATCTTATTAGCTTACTGAAAGTATCAGCAAATACATAAACAAACATTTAGGTTTACGATTAACAATCGATCTCCCCCCTTCCTCTCACCATACAACTTCAAATTCATTATAAACTTGACAAACTGTTCGGACGTTATTAAAATTAGCCGCTCTTGCACCAAGCTACCCTCTTTGGGCAAAGTTGGCTACACCGTTGCTTGTGAGAGACAACTTTTATTAGCTAATCGCTATCGCTAATCGATATATTGTTAAATATTATAAAAGTACACAATATCTATATATAGAAAGGGCACACTGGAAGGAGATTTATAGGAGATTTTCTTACAAATTTAAAGGGGCACCTGCAGGAGTGCCCTACTGATATATATCAATATAGATTCGTCTATCGATGTCTTTATGTAGATATCGACTTACATGTATCGATGACAAAAGATATCTATGAACATGGATCGAAAACGCACTAAATTGATAACTTAACCTATAACTTAATATAACTATAATCATATATCGATAACTCAATATATTGATATACATATATCGATAACCCAATATATAAAAATTTCATACCGATCGGTGCAATAGCTAAGGTGCCAATATAAAGGACAGACAAACAGACAGATAAACAGACAGACAAACAGACAGACAAACAGACAGACAAACAGACAGACAAACAGACAGACAAACAGACAGACAAACAGACAGACAAACACACAGACAAACAGACAGACAAACAGACAGACAAACAGACAGACAAACAGACAGACAAGCACACAGACAAACAGACAGACAAACAGACAGACAAACAGACAGACAAACAGACAGACAAACACACAGACAAACAGACAGACAAACAGATAAACATTCATTTTATATATATATATATATGTATATATAAATGTTTCAAAATAATATATCTAAGCACAAGTTTCTCTAGATTGCATTGGTATTGGGAGTTTGGATCAATGCAGCCCAACATCTTTCGATCTCAATCAGTTAACTTGGTTTGGTACCAATCAGAATTGACACAAGCCACGTGGTCATCACGGCAAACCAATTAAATCCAGCCTTGGCTGGATCGTAAGAATATTATTGTTGTATATTTTCAACTTCCATAAAACGATTCTTACAAACGACGCCTAAAAGTTGGCTAGAATTTTGCTTAGCTAACTGCATCCTAGGGAATACGTAAGCACCAAATGTATCCACATATTTTTCAAAATTTACTAATTGTTTAAAACAGAACTTTGCCTCAAATGTATATGCTCCCCACTGTGATTATCATTAGTAGGCATCCTTTGGTAGGCGCTGCACGCAAACCTGAGTCGGAGGCATTGATAAATTGGTGAAATGCAATTAGTTGGGTCAGTTTCAGCTCAGTGCCAGAATGGAGTGTGTGGCGGAGTGTGTAAAGATGCGTGTGTAATTGCCTGTACAACGGTAATGCCATGCTCCTCCCCCCGATCCGGTGATCCCACAATCGAACCCGGTACTGGCAAGAGCAAACAACAACAACAAGCCGTAGAAGTCATGCCAAAGTTAATTACGATGCGTCGCAGGACACGCAGAGTCCCAAAGCGAGATTTGGCGTAAAAATCTTCTCCACGCCGGTGCTGGTGATGGTGCTGGTGCTGGTGCTGGTGCTGCTTGCTGCCGCCTACTTAGCGACATGGTCAAATGACAAGTTGGTTCAGTGGGTCGTTCAACTGGTTGGGTAGTTGAAGCTGAAGCTGAAGCTGAAGCTGACTCTGAAGTTGAAGCTGAAGCTGAAGCTGCTAAAGCCACTGCTCCAGCTCCAGCTCCAGCTCCAGCTGCTGCTGCGGCTGCTACTTTTTTTTTCGTCGGTCGTTGACCGACGTAGCTGTGGCCTACAACCGTAGGCTATGGCACAATGTACCGCAACTTTGTCTCGACGCCCACTCAACTAGACATAGACATCGCCAGTCAATGGAGCATAATAGAGTGAAAGAGAGCGAGTGAGAGGCAGCTAGTAGATATGTCAAACTAGACAGAGAGGAAGAGCGAGCGATAGAGAGAAGGAGAGAGCACTCTCTTGCATTCTAATTGCGGCCAGCATTGATTTTGAAAAGTCAGTCATTAAGTCAATCTGTTTTCCGGTCACTGTGCCAACGACATTGTGTCATGCAATCCAAATACACAAACACACACACACACACACACACATGTGCATTTATAGCTCTACTCAATGGCGAGATCAATGCACCCAAGCTAGGCCTGCACAGCCAGCCTAGGCCTGCCCAACTATTGACAGTGAGGCGCCACACTGAACTCAAAGAGCTTGAAATAAATTTAAAAAAAAATATATAAATATATACATATATAATTTACAAAATATATATATTTTTCTGTTATATTTTATACAAATTATGATGAGATTTATTTCAAATATTCAAAATATTTAAGCTCAATGATGAAAATTTTTAAAAATTATATTTTAAATAATACAAAATTTTCAAAGCTTAGCAGAGTTTTTTTTGTTGTTGTTTTTTTTCACATTTTATGTAGATTTTTAACCAATGTGAGGCTATCTATGATTGCCTAATGCATTGCAAAAAGGTTAGAAACATCAACAAAAACAACAGCAGCATTAGCAACAGCAACAACAGCAACAGCAACATTAAAACGACAACAAACCCGGCTGGCAAGTGGCTTACCTACATTCCCAAATGCAGGTGTGTTGGTGCAAATTGCACACACAACGCGCCGCCACCGCCGCCGCCCCCACGACAGCGGCAACATCAGCGACAACATCTGCAGCAGCAGCAGCGCGGTCGGCTGCAAGCGCGCTTGATCCGCTTGAGTTCATTGACTTTTGCACAAACGCACAAGCCTCCAACTCCAATTCAATGCACAAAAACGCGACGCACAGTCACGTAGGCCGTCAACTTGTCCAACAAGTTGGGTAGACGGCGGCAGCAGCGCCATCAGCAGCAGCAGCGCCAGCAACAACAACAGCAACAGTAACAGCAGCAACATACATTGCTAACGTTGTCGTCATCGGCGTAGCCAAGCTGGCTCTCGCTCTTGCTTGATCGCTCCCTCTTTTGCACTCTTTACCCCTTGCCCTGGCCCTCGCTTTCACACACACTTACCTTACACACACGCACGCCCATGTTTTACCCAGTTAGCTGACAGGATAACAGCAACTGTTACTGCCATCAGCAGCAGCAGCAACATCAGGCGCAACAGCAACAGCAACAACAGCAGCAGCAACAGCAGCGTCGGCCATGCCAATGGCAGCAGCTTCAATGCATCTCAGGCGGCAGCAGCAACGGTCAATGACCGACCGACTAAAAAAAAACAGCATTGGCACACACGCGCACACACACGCGCACATACATACATATTAGTTGCTGGTGTGGTTAATGCTGCTGGTGTTGCTGTCACTTCCGAGGCGGCTGCCATTGCCTTATAAGCTTTTGGCAGGCCACTTAGCCCCCGCCAAAATCCTTGCGTTGCCTTCAATGTCAAGGAAGTATGCAACTCAACTTCCTTATGCTGCCGTCGCTGCACACAGCAACAACAACAACAACAACAATAACATCAATAACAACAGCCAACAACACTTATATGTCTGTGACTCAACACTGGCTGAGCAGCAGCAAACAAAATCGCTATCGCACTGTGGTTCAGCTTATTGCAAATTTTCATTAATTTTCTAAAAATGTTAGCAAAAATAAAATGTTATTATATAATTTATATTTTCTTAAATATTTTCCCTTTACTTTCATATGGCAGATCGAGTCGAGTGACGAGAATTTTATGATCAACTGTCTGGATTGTCAATAGGAATGTGTAATTTGAACACTTCGTGAATAAATATCTTATGACATTTTCAGAAAAATCTTAGTTGCATTAACTAATTTAATCAATTATAAACTTATAGAAAAGAGATCCACGAAATCATAGCGCCATCTGGGAATCGATTATCACAGCGATGGGCATGAAATATTTGGCCATGTTTAACAATTCTTCACAAAGTTCCACTGTCACATCGAGGCCCATACACCTGGGCTGTGCCAGCATGCGTGCGTGTGTGTGTGCGTGTGTGTGAAGCATTTGAAATGTGAGCAGCGTTGACATCGAGGCGTCGCTGCCTTGGTTTTGCCGGCGGCAGCAGCAGCAGCAGCCGTCGCGGCGTTGACTTGTAAACAGAAAAGTTCGTAAACCTTTAAAAGTGAAAGTAAAATCGGACGTAGACCTACATATACAAATGCAAAAGTGGGTACGTGTGTGTAGCCAAGAAGCAGCTGCCAAACCAGAAACTTACACACAAACACGCACACACGTGCGTGAATGTGGAGTGAATGTGAATGTGAATGTGGCTGTGTTTGGCTGCGTTGGCAACCAAAAGCACCAGCCAACAGCAACAGCAACAGCAACAGCAGCAGCTGACTTGGCATCTTGCTGCCGCCACAGCTCAACTCCAGCTCCAGCTTAAGCTCGCAATCAGCTCAGCTCCAGAATATAATATGCGCAAGCTGCCTTCCCGCCCATACAACATACTTAATTAGAAACGAAAGACTTCAATTGACAACAAACCTCATTTAATTGCAACATGATCATGATAAATTGTTATAACCCATGGACATATAGACATTAAACGAATATTTTGAAGTAATTGAAATAAAATTTATTTATTTAAACCTTTGGTTTTACTAAGAGAGACAGTTTTATAATATTTTAAAACAAATTAAGACTCAATTTTATAATATTTTAAATCAAATTATTGAAACTTTTGGAATTGCTATTGACTGTATTATTATTATATATAATTATTTAAATATTTTAAATTATATGTAAATCCTTTATATATGCCTTATATATATGTTAAATTAATCAATTTCAATATTCATAGTTTGACAACTATTTGGAAAATGAAAAAGTTATAGTTGATATTCAGCAAATATTTTCAATATTTATTTAAGATAATTTTTAAAAATTTATAAATCAATTTCAAAGGGCTAATTATACTTTATAAAATAAAAGAAAATAATAGTATTAACTCTAGGATATATTTTTTTATATTATGTAAAAAATTTTATATGTTAGAAAATGCAATCAAAATTGCCAAGCTATTTTTAAAATAATTATGAAAAATAAAGCTGCCTAAATAAGTTCAAGAAAATTAACAAATCTACTTCGTTAAAGATTTAGATTACATTTGAAAAAAACATATATATACTATATATAATATATATAATATCTTTGCATTTAAAACATTAATAAATTGCCTTCAAAATTTGGTTTAAACTTCAATTAAAAATTACAATTTAAATATAAATTCTAAAGAAAATTTTTGAAATTTCCAAATGCTTCATAATAATTTCCTTAGCTCCTCTCCATGTCTTTTCTTTGCCTTCTATCCGATTTCTTTGCCTCCTTGTTGTCCTTGTTGAAGCGGCTAAACGCGTTTGCTGCACCTGTGACCACTACGAATATACTGTCCTTCTGGCAGCACATTGTTCTGCCCTTAGCACAGGACATATTTAAGCCTTTGCTTGTATTTATTATGGCCCGTTCTACTACAGCTAATTCTCTTCTCAGCCATAAAGAAGATATCCTACGGTTTACCTGTGATCAATAATTAATACTCATTTCAATCGCTTCAGTTATTTATATATATATTCTGTATAGTTAGAGTTATATTAAGACACTGCCACCAAATTAGTTGTCTCTGCCATATTGTTGGCCATCTGATCCTATTAGAAATATCCTTGCTCAAAATATTCTCTACAATATTCCCTCATATCATGAGTAAGGAATTACACTTGGCCTCCCATTCATCATTCATCGGGAATAGAATAGCTACAAACTCTTTCAAATCTGGCTACCTTTTTCAGTCTACAAAATCTAAAGAACAAGAAAACTTACAAAAAAAAAAAGATAAAAAAAAGTGGGCAGAAGCAGAAGCGAGAGTTGCTGTTGATAACGTTGAAAGCTCTTCTTTCTTGTTTTTTCTTTTTTTTTTTTTTTGTTATCGTTTATTTATAGCTCTGTATTTCTATTTCTTTCTTTGGCTTTCTAATTGAATGTTGGCCGATGTGTCAGCTGGGCAGCAGCAGCTGATTAGAAGCTTGGACTGAACGTTTGGCAAACGGCAGCAGGGGGCAACACGGGGCAACAGCTGCGGCTATGCGGCTGAAGCATTGACTGAGCCAGAGGCCAAATCTCGTGTGAGTTCGTTGACCGGCTTGAGGTTTTTGTTTAAGTTTATTGGCTGGGCTTTTGCTGGATTTCGTAGCTGGGCTTGTCTTGGCATTCCAAGCAGCGGCCACAGTGTGCTGCCGCCTTAGTTCTGGCTCGTTTAGTCAGCTGTTAGATCAGCTGTTGGATTCTCAAGCCCAGCTTCCGTTTGACTTTTTTTTCTTCTTCTCTCTCTGTTTCTTTGGCATTTGCTTTGGTTAACTTTTTTTGGAGATCAATGAACGTCAACTGAAGCGCACACAAGCAACTCTGTCAAGGGGGGGCTATTATTAGCTTGAAAATTTTTGAACAAACTTTTTTTTAGATATTTTTGGCACGCTTCCGGTGGGGCCAAGCAGTCGACGACCTTTTTTACAGCTGAAATATTTGTCAATTTGTATGCAGTTTTCGATTTACGAGCGGGGTTGACAAACTCTCGGAACGAGATCAGCTGTTTGTTGCGGCGGTATCGATCGAGTATTACATAACCGAGCAGGCAGCGGTGAGACAATGCTTCATTTTCATTGTTGTTATTGTTGTTGTTGTTGTTTTATTTTTTGAAGTTTATTGACTGGGAATTGGATGCTGCAGGCAGGCAACGACTTGCAAGCCACAAAAAAAAAAGTCAACAAAATGATGATGAAAGTTTTCGACCCTCGGAATCGTAACGAATCGTATAGCATTGATCGGTAGGGGGTGGTGGGGCAGACAGGTAGAGCAAAGCAGAGCAGAGCACAGCAGAGATTGGGAGGGGGATCGCCGACATCTCGTGAAAGTTACACAAAAAAAAATGAATAAAATAAAATAAAATAAAATATTAAACAACAACACAAAATCATTGAATTTTTACGTATAAAGTTTATTGACTTTTGATCCCCAACCGAATCGATCCGATCAACAACATCCACATTATATATTGTTGGGGTGGGTAATGGTTTGTTGTTGTTGGTGTTGTTGTTGGTGTTGTTGTTTGCGCAATTCGTTGTTGTTGCATTGACTGCTCATAATGCTCATACGTAACGGTATCGACAGGAAGTTGTCGCTGTTGTTCCTGTTGCCGTTGCCGTTGTTGTTGCTGTTGCTGTTGCTGTTGCTGTTGTTGCTGATGTTTGTTGTTGATGCCGGTTCCAGTTTTTTTTGTTATTGGCATTTGATATAAATGTGTGTGTGTGTGTGTGTGTGTGTGTGTGTACGTTTGGGGTCGTTGTTTGTTGTTATTGTCTGAACGCAGCACGTGTTTTATCTGGATATTAATGAGAATGATATAGCAGTTACTGTTTTCTCAATGGGCGTATTAACAAGACTTTTTCTTTGATCAATGATGCCGATCAACAAACAGTGTATGGGGAATAGATTGATCATTGATTATGATATTATCAAAAGTTTCCAAAGGTTTTCAGGACGTTATATATCTTCGAACGCCTAGCAAAAGTGTACTGAAATGCATATGGATATATTGAAGTAAGAAAGTATTAGTCCATTCCATTAGTTCATTCATTCTACATATAAGTATGTCCATAAGTCTTGATAATACAAATTTCTTTCTTATTTCTATATCAACTTTTTAAAGTCAAGCTTATGAAATGAAATGATATGAAAAATTAAATTGAAATCATCACCTGAAACTTAGAAAGTTGTTTCGAAGTAGGCAAGGACGATATTGTAGCTCCTAAATAGTTTTAAAGAAATAAATCGCCTGAAATAAATTCGTATCGAATAAAGTTAAAGCTGAGTGATATTTCGTGTGAGAGATTTTCAAGGTGATCTGCAAGAGGTGATTGCTTAATTTAGCTTAAAGGCGACTTAGAAGAACAACCAATTGGATGCTTATATGAATGTGGATTGTAGATATAGTAACTGTGGATGCTAAGTGTGGATACTCTGTGTTGTAATTAGGAATCCTATAGATGTGGTGAGTAATATTGATACACAAACTGATATACTCTGGATACTAACTGCTACTTTGAATACGTTGAATACTTTGAATACTTGGAATACTTGGAATACTTGGAATACTTGGAATACTTGGAATGCTTGGAATACTTGGAATACTTGGAATACTTGGAATACTTGGAATACTTTGAATACGTTGAATACTTGGAATAGTTTGAATACTTTGAATACTATGAATGCTGGAAATACTATGGACACTCTAGACACTCTGAACACTCTGAACACTATGGACACCCTTGACACTATGGACACCCTGGACACCCTGGACACCCTGGACACTATGGACACCCTGGACACTCTAGACACTATGGACACCCTGGACACAACGGACATTCTGGATACTCTGAACACTATGGACACCCTCGACCCTATGGACACTCTAGACACTCTGAACACTATGGACACCCTGGACACTATGGACACCCTGGACACCCTGGACACTCTGAACACTATGGACACCCTGGACACTCTGGACACAATGGACACCCTGGACACTATGGACACCCTGAACACTATGGACACCCTGAACACTATAGACACTCTGGACACTATATACACTCTGAACACTATGGACACTCTAGACACTCTGGACACAATATACACTGGACACTATGTACATTCGGGACACTCTAGACACTCTGGACACAATGGACACATTCGACATTCTTTACACTATGGACACTCTGGACACAATGGACACAATGGACACAATGGACACTCTGGACACAATGGACACAATGGACACAATGGACACTCTGGACACTTTCGACACTCTTTACACTATGGACACTTCAACACTATGAACAAAATGTACACTTTAAACACTGGAGGTATATAGAGATGAGATCTGGAGGTGAGAATCTATCATTGACTGGTTTATGCAGTCCACCAATACAACTCTTTTGCGGTCTATAGGGCTACGAAGTCTACACTATTGTCAAGCTGATATCTACAATCCACAGTTCCGGCTCGACCCATAGGTAGAGAATGGCTCTATGGGAGTTGAAAGACCTAGGCATAGCAGCCTTGCTTGAGGACACAATAGAAACAGGACCTTGAAATAATGCCCTTCAATTGAAAACTTTCAATGGCCTTGAACACACTGCATAATTTCCACATCCACATCCATGTTCATTTCATACATTTTATGCAACTTTACACTGAGCTTGTGCCAAATATAACTTGTATATAATTCTAAGATAATTTGAATAGGAATTGGATTGCCTTAAGTGAGTTAGCGAAAAAAATGTTGGGGTTTGTTTTGTAAAAATTAGGGAAATTTCCCTAAAAGTATGCAATTATGAAGACAAATTTGCCATCAACAACAGATGGGAGAACAGAAATACAGAAACCCAAATGGTGTTATGTCAGCTATTGCATTTGCAGTCACTTTACAATTGGAATTCAACTTGGGTTCTAGTTTTCAAATGATTCCTGATGAGTGACCCTGTCAGGTCGCGAAATAGTTCTGTTAAGTCAAGTCCCAGCTTCAATTTCTTGTTTTTGTTATCAATTTTGTCGGTCGAGATCATGGAATCCTACGGACCTCTTAAGTATTTCAGTGGCTGCTGAGAAAACAAAACCCAGACCTTGAGCCCGCTAACCCAAACACTTAAAGAATACCTTTAATATTACAAATCCATTCAAACTTCTTGAATGTTGCAACTTAACCATCATCATCTGGCAAACAAAATACTAAAACAAACACACACACACACTCACACAAACTGAAAAAAGCGAAAGATTGAGTTCAAAAACCTCAAGATTCTTTTTGATGTCTGAGCTGAGACTGGGGATGCTGATGATGATGATTGTGGGTCTTCCCATAAAGCATTTTACCTGGTGACAGCCGAGAAAGTTTCGTTTGCTGACGTTTTGCCGCAGAAGAGACGCGTCGACGACAACAAGATGTGAATGGTTTTAGTTTTCTTCTTTTCATAATTTGTATTTTTTGCTTAAATAAACTGTGAATTGTGAACGTAAGGCGCTGTGGGAGTGGGACTGGCAGCGGGTGTGAGTGTACGCTGCTGATCCTGTGTGCCTTGCCTGGTCAGGAAATATCAACAGCTTAAGCAGAAAAACGAGTAATCTGCATATATATCTTAAGCGGACTTTCAAAAACAGAGAGAAAAAGCGGCAGGCTTGCTTCGGCTTGCCGAAGCTTATAATACCATTCATATTATTACCGATCTAGATCGAATCTGGTCAGCTGATTTTGATTTGGGAATATGATATAGCAGCTATATGATATAGTTGTCAGATTTGGATGAAACTCATCGTAGAGACAACAGATGCATTTGGTAAGAATTTCAGATCTTTAGCTTTTGAGACTTTTGAGATCTTTGTGTGGAAACAGACGGGTGCCCAGACGGACATGGTTATATCGTTTCCCCTTGTCATGATCAAGAACATATATACATAACAAGCAGGATCCAGAACATAAAGAATATAAAATAAGAGTACAAAAACCAAATAAAGAGAATGGAAACAGAAAAACTTTATGCTCTTAATGTCAAGCAATCATTGACACTGTAAATGCAGCAAGATTTGTATATAGCGAAATATATATAGAAAAAGTTGCCAAAGTCTATTAAGAATGGAGGTGTATATAGTACATGGCAGTAACCGATTCTGGAATCATATGAGCAACCCCACTTCATAATGTGAGCTTACGTTCTTGTGAAGTTGTGAAGTTTTAGAATAAGCCAAAGTGTTAGGATGCTGATTTCACAAGCTAGATATCTTTATAACGGTCTTGTCTACAAATGGTCCCGCAATGACACCAAATAGTTCACTTACCGACCAACCAACCCAACCCAACGTGCAACACGAAACGCAGAGAGGGAAAACAAAAACTCAGTCTAACTGAAAAGCATAATTTTTAAGTAAATTTAAGTTATTATTTAATTTTTTCATAATTGAAAAAGGTTTTTATTTAAGAAGCTCGAGGTCAAGTGAGTGAGGAACATCGATGGTTTTATCTATTAAGTCCATTTTTTATATTACAAGTCCAAATCTCACTATGTAATATCATTTAATAGACTTTGTTTCTGGGTCGCCGCCACACTCTGCCCTTCATTAGAGACCTTTAGCACATATGACAAGGCGTTGGTATTCGACAACTGACAACAGAATTATGAATTGTGAATTATAAAACACCAATTTGAGTAAACTTGAGTAAAATTCTTTGATTTACTTATAATTTTCTGTACCAGAAGGAGGAACAGGTTCACAGCTTTCACGCCTGAAAGTAGGGAAACATTTTAAAGAAAGAAGGGAAGGATTTCAATTGCTATCTATTTGTCTTACTTGCTCCAATCTCTCCCCCTCTCTCTCTCTCTCTAGCCAGCATCATCCATACGACACACACACACACAGACGCAGTTTTGGCCTAGGAGCTCGGCGCAATCGAAGCGCAACTTAAAAAAAAAAAACAGTTGAATGAACTTTGCAAAGAGTGTGGATACAAATTAAGCGCTTGAATTAACGCTTTGAAGGCCATTTAAAATATATACGAGCATATATAAATTTATATATCTATATATATATATATATATAGATATACATATGAGTATGAACGATCGAGGCTGAAGCTGAAGCTAGAGCGGGAAGCCGCTACCGTTGCCGCTGCGCCGCCCCAAAAGCTAAAGAAAAAAATGGCTGCGGCTGTGGGGGCGTACGGTGGGGGCTCAAAGTATGCAGCACAAAAGTTCAATAAACTAAAAAAGTGTCTTTTAAAACAGGTACAGCAAATACACAGATACTGAGACTGTGACTGTGACTGAGATTGAAGACTGAGACTGAGACTGAGATTGGACTCTGAGACTGAGACTGAGACTGAGACAGATACTCAGGCCACAGCCAGAGTCAGAGTTGGATTCAGGCCTGGCTTTGGCTTGGCTTGACTTGGCTTGGCTTGGCTTGGCTTGGTTTAACTTGGCTTGACTTGACTTGAGTTGGCCTGTGCTTGAATTGTACCGCGTGTTTTATGTTTAAACATATCGCTGTTGCTGTTTTTGTTATTGTTATTGCAGTTGTTGCCTTTGTTGTTGCTGTTGTTGTTGTTGTTGTTAAGCAAAATGCAGTTCTTGCCAAGCAAGCTGCCAGAGCAGCCAAGCGAACAATCCCCAGCAGAATTGTATACCCAATCCCCATATCCATATCTGTAGCTATACTACGTATCTGTAGCTGAATCTGATGCTGAATCTGAAGCTGAAGCTGTGTCTGTATCTCACCAATCTGAATCCGGTGCGTATGAGTGATCGCTGATATGTTGGGGCACGGAGCAAAAAATGGCTATGCCGACAAACTTTCTATACAAAAATGTATCTTTTATTTTGTATCTTTTTAGTAATTAAGCAACATTGTTTTGTGATGTTTTCATTTTACGATTCATTTCACTCCAAAGGACGAGGATTTATAGAGATGCATTTCGGCCAAAAAGCAGAGGTTTGATGAAAAATTAGCACTAAAACACGATTCAAAAAAGCAGATTTCTTGAAATGAATATCAAAAACATATTTATAGAGGCATCTACATTAATAAATTTGATTTGCAACGGGCCACTATATCATTGATATACTGTTTTGGAATTAAGAAAACATCTTGGTTTTCATCCAAATCAAAGACAATCGGGCCACTATATCATATAGCCGCCGTTGATATGATTGTTTTGGAATGACGAAAACATCTTGGTTTTCATCCAAATCAAAGACAATCATTTTCTTTTCATTATAAGAGGCCCCACATTCACAGACAAAACAACTATATCATATAGGCTCATCATAATGTTTAATGCTTAAGGAGGCCCCAAGTAGATTGACCAAATGTAATTCTGATTCCGACCCCATAAACTATAGATATTATTAATCGCTTACCAAATTTTGCCTCTTTCATAACGGCGCAAAGATCCATCATGTGGAATCAAAACAAACACCGAAACGTTCTGTATTTATACCCTTGTATACTCTTACTCTGTATCTTTCTCTCTCATTTACATGACTGATTGCTGATTGCATGATTGCTTGATGCTTTTTATGGACACAGGCAAGCTCAAGGTCAAATCGAAAATTCTGAGATAGGCTTTATGCATCTACATATATCACATAACATATAAGGCATATCCGAAAACAACGATCTATGTACTACGAAATTTCAGGGCATTAAATGTGGATTTTTGCTTTTTCGGATTTTCCAGTTTCGATGTTCGGGCTGCGTGTATGTCGTTGCAGATTCTATCTGGAAAGTATAATTGTAAGATCTGAATTACTTACAATTACAATAAATGGCAATAATATGAAGCAAAATATATCTGTATACATATTTCTATTTTTATTAGCAGCATAAGCAACAGCGTAACTAAAGCCACAGAGCAACACTAAAAGAGCGTGAGTAAAATCAGCAAGTAAATAGCTTTCCGACTTTGTATAAGATGCTCGTATGTACTTCAAAAAGAAGGCAAGCTTTCCCTATACCCTTTATGTTAGTTCAAAGAATTTGTTCAGGATCAGCCAGCTAGAGGCTTACTAGATGTAGGCTATTTTACTGTCGGGCAGCTTGATTGTAGCTTTCTTACTTGTTTACGCTATCAAATATTAAAGATGAATAAGAATGCAACAGTCGAGCTTGCCCGACAATTAAATACTCTGTACTAATAAGCCGTTAGTCTTATAAAAAGCCGCTCCTGATCAAGTTCGGACAAATTCGGAAAAAATTAATACAAACCAAATCTGTTTCATTCATTTTATTCAATCCGAAACAATTAATTCTATGGGGGCTATATAATATAGCTGCCCGATCCGGTTCAAATTTGGTCAGCAAACATTTTGGGTTCATTCCAAAAATCGGTTTTATGGGGGCCAGATGATATAGGGTATTAATGTATAAATCTGACGTTGTGAACGGCGATCGCCAATCCAAAGTGAAATTGATTCTATCTCAATACAAAAGTATTGCTGATTGTATTGAGCAAGCAGCAGAGCAATCTGCAGAGAGAAGAAAGAATGTGACCGCGTTTTTCAGCCACAGAGCATAAGAGAGGACACTGTGAAGCTGAGAGAAAACAAGAAGCCAAAAAGAAGGGGAAAGAGATATAACAGAACGAATCAAGAGAAGAAAGCGGAACAGTAGCAACAGCAAGACGAGATAAAGGAGAGGTCTGTTCTCTAGAGTAATAAAAGAGCACAGAGAGTCAAAACGACAAAAACAGGGAGAATAGACGAACAGATAGTGAGGATTAATAGCAAAGCTAGAGGAAGAGACAAGAGAGATGGAGAAGGTAAATATAAAAGACAGAATTAAAATAGTTAGTAGAAAGAAGGCAAGTCGCCTCTTAAGGCGACTATTTGCGAAGTGGTCCCCCTCATTAAACAGTGCTCATATTAGAAAAGACTTCATATCGATAATAAGCCTGAAATTTCGCTCACGATTTCCAAACTAGTACACTCCACTTGAAACTGACGCAGTCAAACAATCATTTACAACAAAAATATGAAAAAAACAAAAAAAATATATAAATAAATGAAGTAAATAAATAAATATCAACAAATATTTATAATTTCACTAAGGTGTGCTCTTGTTGGCTTGCTCTTGCTGGCTTTCCATTTCTTGTGTGCACAATTTTCCATTTACGATATTTGTTATCAATTTTTGAATGTGAAGTACAAGGAGTCTTGGCATCCGTATTGAGAATGAGCCGCGCTATCTTTGGGCGGCGAAAAGTCGGTCAAAATGCTTGCGAACGTCGCGACCAAGTTAAATATTGAAACTGCGCATCGTGAGAGTGAAACAGCGGTGTGATAAGGTTTTTTGCAGTATATGAACAGCAGTAGAGAGCAGTGGCGGGATAGACAGGCTGGCACAGCCTCAGGTTACACAAGTTGCCAAGACAGGGCAGTGCAAGTGGTTGCCTCAACGTGACCAAGAGGCAACCGCATTGGCTTCAGAAGATTTGTTTTTCAAAAACAAAATAATGCACAAACATTCATTCGGTCTCAGCAGAAATGCTACTTATATGTATATATGTATATATAGATATATATGTACATATATATAGAGTAATATACTCGTACGTAACAGGCAAATGGAAGCATTTTCGACCCTATTAAGTATACATATTCTTGATCAGTATCAACAGCGGAGTCGATTTAGCTTTCTCCGTCTGTCTGTTCGTATGAACTGCTAGATCTCCTAGAGACTATAAGAGCTAGAGTTACCAAATTTGGTACGTAGATTCCCCCAGTGAGGCGTCAGATCACGGTTGTTTTACAATTTTGCCACACATACACATATTAATACATACACACATACATATATAATACATGCATATATATGTGAAACGGAGAGACAGCATTCTGCTGGGTTGTAAACGAAGTTACCATAAGATATGTTGCCATAGCATATTATCAACATTGCTGCCGCATGCCAAATTGTCTTGCAAACATGTTGCAGGCTGCTTACAAACATGTTTCAGAATGCTGCAAGCAACTTTTAGTTAAGTAGTTCACATTCAGTTAATAGAATTGTATGAAATTAAAGGCGAGGTTTGTAAGCGCAAAGTGGTCTGCGTATGAGTATCTTCTAGTCAGTATATCGACTATATTGTTCTTACTTGTCATATGTGAATTCTCATTCAAACTACACTGCACCCTGGCTACCTCGCTGTCCCTGTACCTATCTATCTGCCCGCATGACTGCCTGCTGACGAGGCATTGCATTGACATTGGATCTCAGACTAAAAACTGAATTCGAACCCCTTTTCTGGATGTAAACATCATTTGCAGCACTCGCTGACAGCGTGCTTGATATGTAATTGTGTGTTTTTAGAATTGCAATTGCATTAAAATGCAAAACAAAATCCGCAATAAAATCATTTCTGACTGTTGTCCAGTCCAGATATATCATCATCAAGCCCTCAAGAGAGGTTAGGCTTGCATAGAAGGGAGAGGTTCAGCTTGCATTAAAAGTACAGAAAGGCCAGCCAGAATGACTGGAAATATGAATTAGATTTTACCTTAATTACTTGAAGATTTGCTAGCCCAACTTTTGTTAGTCTTCTCTGAATTTCTCAAGATCCTAAGCGCACTCAATCGACGCCTTATTTGCTTTTGCAAAAAGAAACAAATAAAAGAAATCAAACAAAACCCAAAGATATGCAAGGAAGGCCCCCAAACAAACACCTTAAAAACTTAAGTGCAAAATTGCATAAGAGAGGCAAAGTTTCTTTGGGGTGGCTTCGGCTTACATGACGTATACGTAATATTTATCTATGCTCCTGCTTTAATTATAGTATTTAAATTTTCAAATCATATAAGTACAAATTCTCACTTCGAATTCGAACTGATTCGCAATGAATCTCATTGTTGCGCCAGCAGAGATGAAACTGAAGCCGATTGGATAAGCATCAGCGTCCCCCCTTCCCCTTACCACAATCCACAATCCACAGCAGCTGCTGCGGGAACCACCACAATCGATGATGGCAACAAACAGCTGTTGGCGGAGTCCAAAAAGTGATTATGTGACTAAATGACTGAAAGACTGAGTGACTCTGACTCTGGCGCTGACTTACATTTGTACAATGCTCATAGCCATACCATACCATATACCCATGCATATAAGCAAGCCCAGACCCAGACCCAGCCGGCAATCGACACAGAGAGTAGAAAAAAAATTTCACCGCTTTTAAAGTTTACGAGCGCTGCATGCGTTCAAGGGCCTTACGTAAAAACCAATTTAACAAAAAAAAAAAAAACTATATAATAATGAAACCACTTGGTAAAAAAAAAAAAGAAAAAAGAAGAAAAAAAGAGCCCTTTTGTATTAACAATAAGGCTGAATTTCATTTGATTGTCGCATATTGTTCAATTTGTGAACATTTTAAATGTCAGCAATAGGCCAACGTGAGTGTGGGTCATCGTGACTCTTGTGATCTGGCTCGTGCTGATCTGCTGGCTCAAATCAAATAGGGAAACAATTTCAAAATATCAATTCAAAAATTATTAGATAAAAGCAATTCAAACCAATTTATATGAACATTTTGTTTGAGAAATTAAGAAAAAATCAGTTAAACAAAAATGTTGAGAAAGCCAATTTTCATGTTTTAAAAATTCTTGATTAAGGCAGGACAGAACAAACATCCCTTCAGCACATTCTAAGTACTTGAAGTGATCTTTAAATTTATGAAATCCATGAGAAAGCTTATGCAACTGATCGGACAACTATATCATATAGATGCCATAGAAGGGAAAGCAGTCACCAAATCTACTTTTTCGTTGGTAAAAATAAAACAAAACTTTGTTTGGTAAAACTTTTTTTTAAAGAATTTTTAAAAAATCTAGAATTTTTAAGGGGTTTTTCTCACAGCTGAGCTAGCAATTTTGATCATTCCTCGAGACTTATTTGTAAGAGCTTTACGCTTCCTGAGAGTCAATGAATAAATCTATTTATTGTTTCTGTTGATTTTTTAATTGAAATCATTAGTTTTTCAACTAAACAGTAAGAAATTAAGAAAATCAAAATTTGTTGTTATATTTTTGGGCTTCCAAGCACTGATCGGGCGTCGATTGACATTTAATTCATTAAAATCGTTGGAGAGACAGCTGAGATATTACTCAATGTTGCATTTTCAAGTTGCTTCATAAAACTTATGGATTTGGGTGCAATTTGTTAGCTTTAAAATTATAATTGATATCCTAAGCGTCGCCCAATTATTATTTGGGGAAAGAACTTAATTTGTTTTGTCTAATTTCCACAGAATTTCCACAGAAAGTGAAAAAATTTGAAAAATTCCGCACAAAATCAGCATTTTCTTAAGCCAAAATCAATTAGTTGCAAAACTTATCATTCAAATTTTAAAAATCTGTAAAGTTTTACTATATAAAATTTCCTAAAATTGGCGATGAAACTGTTGAAGTAAATATCCAAAATTCTCATCTCACCTTTGAAAACAAAATTCTATAATTGAAACAAACAATTTCACTCTATTGTGATGTAAATATCATATGGGTTTTTTATATTAATCAGAAAATGTTGGGTTTGTGACATATGCAACGTGGCTGTTGCCTATTCAAATCGACAAATATGTACCTGATTTTGCCGTCTCTCCATGGATCTTAATGATTTATATGACAAGCCACGCCTAATCAATGCAGATATGTCGCTATGGAATTTTGAGAAGTCATTTATATTTTTTTAGAATTTTCCCTGAATTTTAAATTCAAAAAACCGAAAACATATACCAAAAAACACAATTTTCTTAAGTCAAAACTGCCAAACTGATGATATAAATAGGAAAGTATTTACTAATGAAACATATATATATTCCTTATGAAACTAAACTGCTGTTTACTTCTCTGGTCGGGCCTATTTTGCAGTACGCATTGCGAGTTTGGTGTCCACAGAAATCACCAGGACCGCATTGAGTCTGCTCAAAAGAAATTTTTACTCTTGTTGTGTCGCTTCAGACATCGTACCTTCTTAATGATAAACCCCTTGATTGGGTCGATTCTGTAGATGACTGTAGATGTTCTTTTGGACCCTAGAATGAAATTCGACTTACACATTTCAATTACTGTCAATAGGGATGTGGGTGCAATGGGTCTTATCAAGCTATGGTCGTAGGAATTTGTTGATTCTTATACAACTAAGCTACTGTATACTTCTCTGATCCGAACTATTCAGGAATCACCAGGACCGCATTGAGTGTGCTCAAAAGAAATTTGTACTGTTTGCTCTTCATGGGTTGAATTGGATCCTGAATAACACCCTCCCTTCATATTCAAGTAGGCTTCTAATAATAAACCTTCCATCTCTTGAAAATCTTAGAATTATGCTCAATCTTATAAGCTGATTAATGGTCAAATTGACTCTCCTACCTAAATGAGCCAAATTAGTTTTTGTGCTCCTCGTAGAACTACAAGAATATTATGTTTCTATCTATCTTCAGCACTGTAATTTAAACTATCTCCTGCATGAACCGAAAAGGGGCCCTGTGTTCTAACTACAACAATCTAGCTTCAACTATATTATCTCTATTAATAACTCCCTGAAATCAAACAAAACATCCATAATAACACATCTAGCTATTAGATAATGTAAATAGTTTATGGCTTGTAGTTTTTCCTTTCATTGAAAATGAGCGAGCGAGTCCACGTTGCGTGTCGCTCGTTATGCAGCTGCGCCCCTCGGCCGTCTTGGGCGAACAGGTGTGAGCTTCTAGCCTGGATCCACTTGAACATGCAGCGCATTGTACGTCAACGTAAGCTTTTTACATCTGTTTTGGCAGTTTTGAGTAATGGTCGAAATCGCAAGATCATCTCTGAATAAAAAGCCATAATAAAATTACTAGATATTCAAAATTCTTTAAAAAAGTCCATTCTTTCTATTTATGTTTCAGTACGTATCACCAAATTAGGTTTGCTGACTGATACTAAAAAGAAAAAGGTTTGTTACTAAGTGTTATATAAGAAGAAGTCATGTGCCAATACAGGAATACAGGAACATCGCGACCAATTCTAGCGACCAATTCTAGCGACCAATTCTAGAGAACTCATACTCATATTATTATGTAACTGCTTAAGCTCACCTCTTCATGCACATCTCTAGTTGCTTAGTGCATCGAAAAGCACTCACGATATGCACTGGATGCTCTCAATATCATCTCTAACAGTCAACACCCCCCAAAAAAAAAATAAAGATCAACGAACCATATTTAAATATATACATATATATATATGTATGTATGTATGTATATAGTCTTTTTTAAGCAAATCAAAATTCAATTATAGTTTGGGCAAATTTAAAATTCAGTGTTTTCCATGTTTTGCATAATAAAAATGCCTACAAAAAAAAAAATCAGTTGACAAATTAATGTAACTGGCGCTTGCTTGTATGCCCCTGGTGACTGCTGCTCTTTTTGTATACACTAACAAAATGGGGTCCATCGTTAATACGTTGTGCAATTTGTGTGGCGCATGAATCCCATATCATTTGCCGAAACTCCTAAGAATTGAATATATTATTAACAAACAATTTGATTGAACATTTGGGAGATTGAATTTAAAATCATTTAAAAATGATGAATCGTTTGAGAGAAGATAATAGTAGATAATAGATAGATAATAGAAGAAGATAATAAAAGTTAATTCTACTCTGTATGTATATCATGATTTGATTTTCTTCATATGATATCAGAAAGTTTTTATAGTATAGATTGTAGAATGAAATATTTAAGAAAATATACAAATTTTTACATCCAAATTCATATCATATCAAAGGAGGCAAATGTATGCCAGGATTTTGATTTCGAAACTAATTCAGAATGAAGTATTTTCTATATTGTCAAAGTGAACTAGTTCAGCAGGATGACATAAAGTTCATTCTATAGAATGTAGAATATAGGTTCGACAGTGGTTCAAAACTAGTTCAGCGTGAGTTGAGATAGATAATAAAGAATTTATTCTGTTAAAAAGTTCAAAAGTATTTCAAGACTTGTTCACTGAGGGTCTGTTTAAATGGTTTAAAAGAGGTTCAATATATTAATCACTATTAAAAACCGTCGAAAAAAGTTCAAAACTAGTTCAAGGAAAGGAGAAACTCTATTCTAGATTCAAAAGTGTTTCAGAACTAGTTCAGCGGGAGCACAAACTCTCTTTTAGTCTATCAAAATGGTTCACAAATACTTCGGCGTGTGCATAATCCTGTAACTGTTTGGGTTAGTGGGCTCAAGGTCGTGAGTGAGCGAACTTATGTTTGGGTTTTTGTTTTTTTCGGCTGCCATTGAAACACCTTACGATTCCGGCGGATTCCTTGCTTTCGGCCGCATCTCACTGTCTTTGATTGTTAACAAAAACCCTAAATTGAAGCTAGGCTGACCTTACAGCTGTTGTACGACTAACCTGAGTCAATCATCAGAAGTCTTGCTGTCTGTTAAAAGGGTTAAAAAGTGGATTAAAGCTAGTTCAGCAAGATAATAAAACTAAAATCTATTAAAAAAGTTCAAATCTAGTTCATAAGACAATATAATTTATTCTAGTTTACTGAAATGGTTCAAATATACTTATTCTAGTCTGTTGAAGTGGCTTAAAAGTGGCTCGGAACAGGTTCAAGAGGAGGATAAAGTCTCACGATATCACTTACAAACGAGTATTTCTCAGTCATTTCAGGAAACTTTACATTTCCACTAATGAGGTTTTGGTCCGCTAGAGTTATAGAACAGAGAATCTATATCATAGTGACGGATAACTGCGTTTAGTCATTGGCTGTACACTGCGGAGTAACAAAAGCGTAACTCAACTTCTATTTTCTGTTTTCATTAAAATTCATGTTCCATCTCCAACATCAGCTACAACTTTCTAGGGTATTTGGCAGTCGTTGCAACTGCTTGTCACATACAATTTTTTTTTTGGGGCTAACTTACACAGGTAGGCGGCATGGTTAATGGATTGTCGATTGTGACATGGTTTTAGGGTCGCGTGGAATCGCCTGCGGCTTCAACTTCAGCTTGATTTTTGAGTTGTAGTCGCCGTTTTGAAGCTCATTTTTAGGCAATATTTCTACTTTGCATAAGTAGAAATTTTGTTTAAGGTTTGTTGTGCTGCTGGTGGGGGAAATATGTACATATTTGCATTTGGCATCGGTATTCGTTATATCTATTATATCTCATTTTTGTGTTTAACAAAACTGGTTGGTTGGTGTTTTATGTTGATATGTTTGCTGGTGTTTGGTGTTGTTTGTTAACAATCATACATAATTTGTTCATCCGAATGCGTTACATATATATACTATAATGAATTTTGGTAGGAATTTTTGAACTGGGACTTGAGGCTCCCTGACGATTGGATCTGCACTTTCTCCAATTAAAAGCGTTTTTGCTTCTTGGACGGACGTAAATCCACAGAAGACGTGCTTGCACTTGACTCGATACGTTTACGTTTCGGGGTGTAACGCCTTGCGCGTCCACGGGTACGGCCAGAGCTGGCAGCTGGACGATCAGTGTAAGAGCCACAATGACATGATGTTTCCGATCCATTGGACGACAGAGATGAGCATGAGCAGAGTGTGCTTCCTACACTAGCACACGAGCAGGAGGTGCTAATGGAGCTAAGGGAGCTCTTCGAGCCACAGCTACAACCACAGCTTGTTGATGAGCCATCGCCAGGTCGGGATCCTTGGCTGCGTTTGCGACCACCACGATTGGATTTTTGACTTAAATTATGGCTAGTTTTGCAGCTGGGCTTGGCCTTGGAAGAAGTCTGAGTAGAAGCTTTGGGCTTGCCCTTAACAAAGGTCTTCGAAATGGACTTGCACTTAGTAGAAGCTTTGGACTTGCCCTTAGCAACTGTCTTAGCGCTGGAGTTGCTCTTAGTAGAAGCTGCGGAACGCGACCGAGTAGAGGTCCTGGATCTAGAGTTGCCCTTAGTAGAAGCCTGGGAACGCGTCTTGTGCTGAGTAGAAATCCTGGTACTAGACTTGCCCTTAGTAGAAACTTTTGAGCTCGACCTGGGCTGAGTAGAGGTCCTGGACCTAGACCTGCCCTTAGTAGAAGCTCCTGAGCTCGGTCTGTCCTGAGTAGAGGTCCTGGACCTAGACCTGCCCTTAGTAGAAGCCTTGGAATGCGTCTTGTTCAGATTAGAAATCCTGGTACTAGACTTGCTCTTGGCAAAAGCCTTGGAACTCGGCCTGCGCTTAATAGAAGTCTTGGAAATGGACTTGGCCTTAGTGGATGTGTTGGAGCTCGTCTTGTGCTGAGTAGCGGATCGCTGCTGTGATCTGGACCGAGAGACGCGGATGCGGCTGCGGCTTCTCACAGGGGCTATACAACATGTCCTGCTCTTGCTAAGACTGTGCCGTTTGGGACGATGGTAAACGGGACCGATCTTGAGACGACTCGGCAATAAGTCCAGTGACGGCACCGGCGGTCGGGGCATATTGCCGGTACCCTCCCCAAGTCTGCGGAGGCGTCGACAGGACGATCGCCCATTTAAAAGATGCGCTTGACATATATCCCGATCACGTCTGAGACGATTCAATGGTGCTCGTCCTTTCGGCCCGTTTGTGGGAAAGAACTTTGATACGCGCTTCTCTCGCTCGATGCGAAGTAATCCATGCTCCCTCAAGGTAAACAAATCGTGTCGCTGCTTGACCAAGGAGTTCTCTAAACAATTGGCTATAGCCAAGTCCACCAAGGGTTCGACCTCAGCAGCCTTCAGGCCGGTCTGCTCCATCAAACAGTTGCGAATTGCCTCCAATGTACAAGAGCCACCTAAGGCCGACATAGTGCTGATGACCATGTCGATGTTGCTCGTGGTCTCGCAACGGTTGTCAAAGTAATCCTCGTCTTCTTCCATCACGCGAAATCTAAAGCCGAAAAGGTATCACAAATTTTGAATAAAAAACAAAAGAGAAAACAGCAAAATTAAACGAAAATTTCAAATACTTTTTCAACTTTTTACTGAAATAATTTTTCGTTGTTCACAGCTCGAGCTACAAAATGTTTATGAGCAGCTAGCAAGGAATAGAAACGAACGTTCTATTTAGTCATAGGCAAAGCCTCACTTGATTTTTATATTTTGTGTAAATCAGGAAGCTCTTCAAATCGAAAATGTTCTACTTAATTTGCTGGTGACCAAGTGCAAGGGCTCCGATTTCAACGGTCAACAAATTTTCTATGAAATTGAACAAATTTTCTATGCTTAGTTCATTTGGCTCAGAGACCTGGTGGTTGGCTGGTGCAAGTGTTCCAATTCCATATAATTATTTCAACATGCCCAAACTAGATCCTTACCATTACACTATGATAAAAATAAAGGCAATATTTTGGCATAAGCAAAATTTTTTTATAAGATTTTTTAAATTGTTTGAAATCTTCATTTTCCAGATAGACTAAAAAGTATTTTTTTTACAACCTTAAATTTACAAGGCGGAAAACTTACAAATGTGTTTGTTTGTGTTGTGGAGTATTACTTCGACTTTTGGATAGTCAAAGATATCAACAAAACTATCCAGAATCAGATTATATTCATCTTTTCTGTTCATTTTTGTTACTTTTGGAAGAAAATTCGATCATCAGGCAGATGTCCTAAAATCATGCGTTGTTGGAAATACAAAATAAAAATTTAAAATAAAATCTAAATAAATCTTAATTTAAACGAAAATATAAATAACTTTAATTCAAAAGTAGTCAATCGATTTGTGGCTTTTATAAAATAGATTATAAAGACTCATTCACAGGCAGTTAAAATAGCTAAGTGAGCTATCCTGTTGCATCGGATCTTGCCTCACAACAAACTTCGCCTTTTTACTTGTTGGGTAAAAAAATCAAATTATATATAATTATATATAATATTATATAATGGAAACAATAAAGGAAGGCCTGCCGATTCTTATATAACTTTCACATTGTAAATATATAGCCGATCTAGATGAAATCTGGTCGGTAGGCGTGGGGCTACAGTGGCCACAAGGGACACAAGACGAGGTTGAAAAACTGAACTAGTATAACTTCTATGTTTTACCTTCAAATCAAACCAAATTGGCTTCATATCAATTTGAGGAGCCTCCACTTAATTTGATATAGATCGGATTACTATACTAAGCAGCTAGGGTGGAAGCGGGCAAGCCGAAGTTAGCCCTCCTTTCTTATTTTTTGATGAACAAACAAATAGAAGAAATCTAAAGTTAATTTTTCTACAATTTAAATAAAAATAACAAAGCACTCATTGAGTTTAATATAAAATATAAATGAAAAAGGATAATGGTGCATGTCCTTTGCTTAGTCCTTTGCCTTAAATATCATATCATGCCATATGACGACTCTGCACAATCTGTCGCCACGACCACCATCAGTTTTTTATGAACCCACAAGCATTTTTGGACAATTTTCTGATAAAAAGTTATCCTTAGACGTACGTGGCGAAAATAAATTCATTTATTTCGGCAGGATATTTTCAAGCAGTGATGTATTTTTTACGATATCAATTTTTCAATTACGACTAATTACCTACGAAGTACTCTTATAAGAAGAAAGTTCTTTGTTCTTGCGTTAGAAATAGCCAAATACAGGTAGCCCTTGTATAACGCGGTCTTATACAACGCGGTTCAAAATTTCAAAAATTCAAAAATTCAAAATTTCAAAATTTCAAAAATTCAAAAATTCAAAATTCAAAAATTCAAAAATTCAAAAATTCAAAAATTCACAAATTCAAAAATTCAAAAATTCAAAAATTTAAAAATTCAAAAATTCAAAAATTCAAAAATTCAAAAATTCAAAAATTCAAAAATTCAAAAATTCAAAATTTCAAAAATTCAAAAATTCAAAATTTCAAAATTTCAAAAATTCAAAAATTCAAAAATTCACAAATTCAAAAATTCAAAATTCAAAATTCAAAATTCAAAATTCAAAAATTCAAAAATTCAAAAATTCAAAAATTCAAAATTTCAAAAATTCACAAATTCACAAATTCAAAAATTCAAAAATTCAAAAATTCAAAAATTCAAAAATTCAAAAATTCAAAAATTCAAAAATTCAAAAATTCAAAAATTCAAAAATTCAAAAATTCAAAAATTCAAAAATTCAAAAATTCAAAAATTCAAAAATTCAAAAATTCAAAAATTCAAAAATTCAAAAATTCAAAAATTCAAAAATCAAAAATTCAAAAATTCAAAAATTCAAAAATTTAAAACTTCAAAAAATTCAAAAATTCAAAAATTCAAAAATTCAGAAATTTAAAAATTCAAAAACGCGGTTTCGATATAACGCGATTTGGAAAAATTAGGTTTCAGTACAACGCGAAATTTAGGCTTATATAACGCGAAGGGGAAAATACATAATTATAAAATCTGGTAACACTAATTTGCGTACAACATATTTATAATATGTAATGTATTTACGGCATATATATTTGTACTCTTCTTGCTCATTAATATTTACTATATTATCAGTACAGTGTGAACTTTTCCTCTTTTCCTTCGTCCTCGTCCCTGTCAATTGTGTGTACCCCTCATCCCTTCACCAACTCACCCCCTCACCACCTCACCTACTTTCACCCCTCCTCAACAACTTGACACAAGCTTATGTACTTTAATTGCCAATGTAAAAACGCCATACAATATACTGATTGTCCACATAACAGGACAGATTGTATATAAAGAAAATGATATAAATTTTAATATTTTCTTTTTAGAAATTTAATACATTTAAGTGTCAGCATAAGTTATATTTGTGATCGAAGATAGGTATGTATGTAAATTTTTGCAGCCATGAATAGTGAAATTTCAAACAACAAAATTAAGATTCTGGATAGATTAAGGAGTGGTAAAAAAGCATTATTAATAGCAAAATCTCTCAGTTCAAATGAATCCACAATACGCACCATTAAACAAAATGAAAATAAAATTAGAAATTCTGTTATTGCTGGGTCATCAATAAGCACAAAAAGAGTTGCACGTGTGCGTGATCTGTTAATAGAAAAAATGGAAAAACCCTTAATGTTGTGGATAGAAGACTGTGCTACAAAAAAAATGCCAATCAGTACAAATGCCATTAAGACGAAGGCTCTTAAAATTTATGCACATTTAAAAGAAAGTAATTCAGATGCAATCCTAGTAACCAAAACATCTAAGCAGGAATTCTTAGCTAGCAAAGGCTGGTTCGAAAACTTTAGATCTCGCTTTGGATTACACAATATTAAGGTTCAAGGCCTAATTCAATTAACAACTGAATCTCCATCCGTCTCAAATCTCGCACAAGATGACGTCACTTCGGTAGAAGATATCTGTGAATCAATTTCCAGTTTCACTCGAGAGGGTTTAAGTTTGGTTGAGAAAATGAAATCTTTCTTTACAACTAATGATCCTTCGCTGGAGAGATCCAGCAAAATAATAAGGGAAATAGATATTAATCTAGCGCCTTATTACGAAATTGAAAAGGAGCTTAAAAAAACCAGCCACCAAAAACTGATAACAGATTTTGCAATTATAAAACCAGTAGAAGAACCACAAGGTCCCACAACTAGTTTCTTATCCAATAGCGAAAACTATGTTGAAGAAGTATCTTCTGATGAAGCTATTGCTCCCCCAAGACAGTGAAACAGATTAATTACCATATGAAGTTTGAAGAATAACAATAAGGTTTTTAATAAACCTTTAATTGTATAAGAAAGTCTGAACTTTAGTATTGAGTTGAAATATATGTGCATCTGTTATTTTGTATGTATTTTATTTAAAAACAAATCTATTGGAACATAACCCCCAAATTTATATGAAAACTATGCTTTAGATAACACGGAATTACTTAACGCGCAATTCTTTTGGAACGTAACTATCGCGTTATACGAGGGATACCTCCAATAGAAATTATTACGCCTGTTCCCGTTTCTATTGCGAAAAGTAAAAGTAAATCGAATTGGAATTCCACTTACACTTCGAAAAGTTTATGTTTTTTTTTAACTTATGGCCTAATCGTGCTGTGACGTCAGTGAACATCAACAAACCCAAGTGGATTCAATACACTCGCATTGTTTCTTTTTTACCCACCCTAGAAATGTTCTACGAATTTGTAAAAATAAATATTTTTAAATAAATTTACAAGGCTCAACATTTTTAACCAAATATTTCAATCTAAACAAAAAGTAAGCCGCCTGATTCAAGTGTGGGTTGAAATGGCAATTAAATGGACATGGTCACACTTAATGATAATCTTTGCTGAAATATTCAAGTACCAACTTTTGATTCCTAAAGATGTTTCAACTTTGATAAGGGCTAAGACTCTCCTAGAACCAAGATTTCCCTTTGCAAAACTTTTAGGCGAAGGATATACATGTCAAAACTGATTGTGGGTTCATAAAGAACTGTTGGTGGTCGTGGCGACAGATTGTGCAGAGTCGTCATATGGCATGATATGATATATTAAGGCAAAGGACTAAGCAAAGGACATGCACCATTATCCTTTTTCATTTATATTTTATATTAAACTCAATGAGTGCTTTGTCATTTTTATTTAAATTGTAGAAAAATTAACTTCAGATTTCTTTTGTTTGTTTGTTCATCAAAAAATAAGAAAGGAGGGCTAACTTCGGCTTGCCCGCTTCCACCCTAGCTGCTTAGTATAGTAATCCGATCTATATCAAATTAAGTGGAGGCTCCTCAAATTGATATGTAGCCAATTTGGTTTGATTTGAAGGTAAAATATGGAAGTTATACTAGTTCAGTTTTTCAACCTCGTCTTGTGTCCCTTGTAGTCACTGTAGCCCCACGCCCACCGACCAGATTTCAACTAGATCGGCTATATATTTACAATGTGAAAGTTATATAAGCCTCGGCTAGCCTTCCTTTCTTGTTACCAGTTTAAAAGCTATAACTATATACCTTGATTTTTGTTAGCCAACAAGTAAAAAGGCGAAGTTTGTTGTGAGGCAAGATCCGATGCAACAGGATCGCGCACTTAGCTATTTTAACTGCCTGTGAATGAGTTCTTATAATCTATTTTATATAAGCAACAAATCGATTGACTACTTTTGAATTAAAGTAATTTATATCTTCGTTTAAATTAAGATTTATTTACATTTTATTTTAAATTTTTATTTTGTATTTCCAACAACGTATGATTTTAGGGCATCTGCTTGCGGGTCACCTGATGAACGAATTTTCTTCCAAAAGTAACAAAAATGAACAGAAAAGACGAATATAATCTGATTCTGGATAGTTTTGTTGATATCTCTGACTATCCAAAAGTGGAAGTAATACTCCACAACACAAACAAACACATTTGTAAGTTTATAAATTTGAGGTTATAAAAATACTTTTTAGTCTATCTGGAAAATGAAGATTTCAAAAATTCAAACAATTTCATAAATCTGACAAAAAACTTTGCTTATGCCAAAATATAGCACTTTTTCTTATCATAGTGCAATTTTAAGGATATAGATTGGGCATGTGGCATAATTCTATGAAATTGGAACACTTGCACCAGCCAACCCACCATTGCCCTGAGTCATTTGACCCAGAAGCAAGTGACCCGGACTTCCGTTAAGTTTCCAAACATGAAAAAATAGTTATTCTGACAAATTTCATGCTGTACGAGTAGGCTAATAATCAAAGCAGACTTCAGTTTTAATTATGTAAATGGAATCGTTTTTTATTGCATTTTATTAAGAAATTTTTACTGTTGACCGGAGCCGCATCATCATCTTCCGAATTCAGGCGTTTCAAAGGTCGTTTGAGAGCTCCGTTGGCCTCAGCCTCAGCTGCAGCTGCACTTAGTGCTGCTGGGTGAGCAACTACTTCCTCAGTCTTGGATTATCATTTCTAATATTTCCTTCCATATCTTCTCTGCAGTTGCTTTGTTCCATGGAGTTGAAATTCTGAAATTTATGTTTTATATTCTTTTACTATTCTACAGATGGAAAATTCAAGTCTCTAACTCTGACAATTTTAGATGCGATTTGTATCTTCAGAGGTCTTCTTCAATCATCTATAGTTAGATTATTATCATGTGAAATTTCCCCCAAGAAAACTACTGCCCCGATAAAAAGCTATATCTTTGATTATATCACAAAATCTGGACAAAATGCATGAAATTTACAAATCTCAGCGTAAGAAACTTATGTGGCATGTGCCATTGATTGCTGTTTGTTTAGGTTAAGGGGCATGGCTAGTGGTGGTGGTGACGAGGGGCACTACTTGCAAGCTCTGATAATGATACGAAGTAGGTAAACAAATTGATGACGATTTCGGAGAAAGTCTCCTCATCGGATCGGACTGACTACGAGATCATGATGAAGTTTGTGTTGATAATGATAATGCTGATGATAATGACGAGCAATCCGGCGAGATACACTCCGACTCCAACTGAGAACTGTGAAAAGTTCAATAAACTTAGCACCAAAGTTTGCCAAAAAGCCAAGACAAAACGACGCTCGCAGCGACGCCAGCAGCGGCAGCAAACGTGCAACGCCGATCTTGTGAAAGCCAAAAACAAAAAAAAAAAAATCAAAAGAAAAAAAATATTCAAAAAGCAAAGTGCGTTTGCATTCAACATATATGCTAGAGAAGGGCGCGGGCCTCACTTCTATTGACCCCAGCAGTAGCACGAAACCAGCAGGCTCAAAATGTGTATGAGAATGTTTTAGAAATTTTTCATATATCAAAAAAAACAGCGGTTCATTTGGACACCATTGCTCGTTACGATGAAAGAGACTGCATTTGGTCAGACTAAATAATCATTCATTAGCGCCATCTATGGGGTAAACTATGTGTAGTGGTCTTTCCCATTATAATAATAATTTCAAATCAGTGTTTTGTGAATGAGACCTATATGATATAGTGGTCCAAATTTGAAAATTTTAACATATGAGCAGCTTACAGTAGACTTCTGTCTATGGTGAAGTCGATAGCTTTAAAACAAAGAGAGTACACGGCTTGTCCATGCTGATCAAGAATGTGTTACAAATATCGTGACAAAATTATAATACCCCCTGCAATGATATGAATATAAAGCAACAACAAAATGCACATGCACGGTGTGTGATTGCATCGTGCTGACGGTCCCAAGCTGTAGATGAACATAACCCAAGTATTTTGACCCATTTTCCAACCAAACCCTAAGATCATATATAAACGATTCTCGATTCGATTATGGATTTCTTTGTTGTTGTTGTGTCTCGAACATATGTTCACAGTTTCAAGAACATAGCATACTTAGTTTGTTCTCTGCAGATAAAAGGGTTAGAGATGAGCGAGAAGATGCCGAAGATGAATCTCGCTCTGGACGGCCCAGCACATCAACAACAGAAGATATCGTTGAAGATATCGTTTTGAAAATCCTCAAATTACCATAAAAAATGCTGATGAGGATGTTGGCATATCAGTTGGCTCCCGTCATGCAATTTTTTCGGATGTTTTGGGCCGAAACTTCTGAGATCCGATCGAAAGAGCCGCCGCATGATCAATACTCAGAAGCTCTTGAATGACGTCATCAGTGATGATCCTGATTTGCTCAAAAGGGTCATAACTGCTGATGAATCATAGGTCCCAATGGAAGCGCCCAGGAGAGCCTATCCAAATGATATATGATAAGCACGATCCCATACGTCCACCTCTAGCACTGACATGGTCGCAGTCGCAGCTCCAGATCCCATATATGTAATACAACATGGGGACTGGCGCTGGATCTGCTGGCTGTGAATCGGAGCGGAGGCTACCAAAAAGTTTTTCAGCAAAAGCGGCGTCAAAAGCAAAGCGATCGTCGCAGTCGCTGATCGTCAGCTGCTGCTGCCGCTGCCGCTGGTGCCGCTGCTGCCACCGCTGCCACAGCTGCTGTTGGCGTCTGCGCGACAGCGTTCGTTGACTTAACGCACTACTAACTCAGTGCCACAGTCACCGACTTTTGAAATGTGTGTTGTAAAACACACACACCAACACACACACACACGCGACACGAACAAACACAAACAGAGAGCAACACAGCCACAGCCAGACAGACAGACACTGGCGGCTCTGAGTGTGTGTCGTCTTGCCTGGCCATGTGTGTTTGCTTTGGCTTTGCTTTTGCCTTCGCGTAGGTCTCACATTTTTTTTCATTTTTTTTTACTTAACTCTTTTTTGTATTTTATGCAAATGATAATTTTATATTTTATAGCTCTTGAGGCCATACAATAATTATACAATTTGGTGGCTTGGACTCTTTCTATGTCAAACACTTTCATTGCAATTGGAAATCTTCTGCCAGCGCTTACACAGACGCACAGAGACACGGATGCAACTGCAGCATGCAAATGCATACGGAAGACGACATGTAGTTGTTGCTGCCGTTGTGCTGTCAGCGGCAGCAACGGCAACAGCAGCCAAATTGTTGGCAGTTGGAAGTGAAAGCATCTCCGAAAGTTTTTAAATATGAATACACCGGACAGCTAAATCAGGCAGCAACAGCAGCAGCAAAAACTTGGCTTTTGGCTTCGATTCATGGCTTTGAGTTTGGTACTGGGTCGGCCTTAGCCTTAGCTGACTTTCAAAAGAAAATCTTCAAATTTGGAAATATATAATAATGCAGGCATATTCTAAAAGCAAAAAAGAAGACAATTACAAATATATTATATAGCATGCACATGGACAAGAGCTTCCTGGGAGTCAAACTCCTTGGACACTGAGATTAGTTTCTTTAATGAAGATCGCTGCTTTATTCCTAGACTCTCCCAGGCTCAATCTTACATAATTATTTATGTATTCTTTGTCATTTACCTGCCTTTTCCAATCCTCTTCTACCAAATGTGCCTTATGAGCAATTGATTTTAAGGCAGTTACATGATATAGTTGCCCTATCCGGATGAAACTTAAACTTAATCAACGTGCAGATATAAGAGGCTCCTTTAGATCTTAGGAGTTCAATGATCTCTGTGGATGAAACTTAAACTTAATCAACGTGAGGATATAGGAGGCTCCTTTAGATCTTAGGACTTCAATGATCTCTGTGGATAAATGTACTGACTGACTGACATTGCTATATCGTCTCCATTGTCATGCTGATCGGAAAGATCGGAAAGGCTTTAATACACATGAAAGTCAAATTAAAGAAAATATATTTTCCAAATTTTCTATGTAATTTGAGAAGGTTTGAACGACTTCTTTAGTAAACTAAGATTGCCCTTCTCACTTGCTTATTTATATTAATAATTTCTGATGTAGACAAAATATAAAAAAGGCTTAGCCGCCTTATTGATAATATTGGAATTTCATATAGATTTTTTAATTTGAATTTATTTTTATAAGTAAGCTGTTGGTAATTAAAATTTAGTTTAATTTTTGCCCTAACGAAACTCTGACTTTGTAACAAACTTATTTGGTATTCGATAATCAAGATCTGGGCCCATCCCAGTAGAAATTTTCATGTCAAATCTGAGTCTCATTGAGTCTTACATTTTGCTTAAGGGAAAAACCAAAATTAAAAGGGAAAAATACAAATTTTGAAGTTTGGAATACTAAAAAAATTATATATAATTATTATTTAATTTTTTTTAAATTAATTAATTAATGCCTTGTATTTTCAATTATTATATATATTTTTTCTGTTTTTTTTTTTTTATTTTTAATAATTTTTTAAGCTGACTTTATTTGCGGACTCTGAAGGTAGGTCATGATGCTTTCGCTCTGCTCGCTTGCTCGCGCACACACACACACACACAGAATCAACAGCACCAAATACAACGAAGAGAAATTTTTGTTGCTTCTCTCCGTCTGTCTCTCTCTGTCTCGCTCTGCCCACTTTTCTCTCTCTTCGTGGGGCAGCGCTTGTGTTGATCAAACACAAATACAAAACGCATTGCATTGAAAAATCAAATCAAATAAAACATTAAAAATCACAACAACAACAAAAATTGAGAAAAAAAATGGAAAAAGAAGAAGGCCCAACCACGCCCGCACAAACAGAAACAGAAACAGAAATTTGCCGCAATTTTTTATAGCAAATTGTGCGAATTGTTTGGCAAACACTCTGTGTAAACTTGCGCAAACAAAAGTGGACAAAGAAGCGGCGGCAGCAAACCGCAATGGAAATGAAAGACTTAAAACATATGCGGGCTGGCAAAAAAAAAACAAAAAAAAAAACAAAAACAAAAAAAACCAACATTTTTTAAGCTTTATTTCGGAACGGAAAGAAAGCTTCAATAGGCCTAAACAAATGAGGCTCTGAAGAGGGCAACGGTAAATTTGGCCAAACACACCACCACGAACTGTAATCGTAATACAACAAGCAAAGCAGCAAGCGAGCAAACAAACAGTAACAACAACAACAACAACAACAAAAACAGAATCAACCAACAACCACGAATAAAAATCGAAATCATAGCACAGTGTGCTAAAAATGAGAAACAAAATAGAATAATTAATATACTTTAGTTTCTAAGAATCAATTAAAAAAGAAGGAAATCTTCTCGTTTCCCCTGCGGTTTAAAAAGTAAATCATATTGGAAGTCCACTTCCACTTGGAAAAGCTGTTCGCAATTCCACTTGAGTTTGGGTTTGAGATAGCACAATGAATATCAACAAATCCAAATGAGTTCAATCCGCGCTATGACTGACTATATTGAAGAACAACGCATGGCCCAAACAGTAGGAGCTAAGATGCTCAAATTCCCACACATGTCTAATTTTTTGGCCCCTGGTGATTACTAAGGCATCGAATGATAACTAAGGCATGCTCAAATGTCCACACAAGTTTGATATGTGGGACCTTTGGTGATTACTGAGGCATCGAGGTCAAAGTTTGTATGAAAAATTAGTTATGAGTATGAGCTAAGATGCTCAAATTCCCACACAAGTTTAATTTTTTGGCCCTTGGTGAATATTAAGGCATCGAATGATAACTTTGGGACCTTTGATGATTACTAAGGCATCGAGGTCAAAGTTTGTATGAAAAATTAGCTACGACGATTCTTAAAAATCGAAAAGTGTATATAAATTTCTATATATAGTACGACTACTGCCACAACAACTGTTTCAAATTCAGAGTTTAACCTTATCTGACCATGCACCATCATCAAATTCATCATATTTCACATAGCTTGCACCCACTGTGCACTCAGAGCACACAGCGCAGCTCGACAACTTTTTTAATTGCCCTAAAAAAAAATATATAAAAAAAAAACACAACGATTCCAAAAGACACTCAAAAACTGGGCAGCAGCGACACTTTAGAGCGAGCGTTGGGGCACGAGGTGGTTTTGGGCGGCAGGCAGGCAGGGGCTCGTCGGGCCCTGGCTCTGCACAACGTAACGTATCGTATCGAATCGTAGACGGGCCCTTAAACTTAAACGCGACAACTCGCCAGTTTCTCAGATAGGCCGTTAAAAAAATTTCTTTCCGAACGCAGAATCTGCAGCAACAGCAGCAACAACAACAACAACAACATCAGGAAAAGCAACAACAATTTACGAGCTGTGAGTTCTTGTTTAATTTCAATCTGCGTTTTTTTTCCAACGATTAAGCGCTTTACGCTTTTAGAAAGTTCAAAAAAAAATATATATATATATATATATATAGATATTGACTTAAGGAAATACATTTTAAGAGCATTAAAAGATATACAAAAAATTAAAAAACAAATTAAAATTAATATTATCTTAAAATAATAAATTAAATTATAACACAGATAAGTCGAGGTTACGCAAGCTTAAGAAATTTTTGTAGCCTTCCTGGAAGCTGGTCAAGAGATGGTCAGGATGAGGCGACTATATATCATATGACCACCATGTCAAGCTACGAAATTTAGTTTCTTTTCTAGGTTGAAAATTTTTCTAAAAAATATTTTTTTTGAATATTTTTTTAAAACATTTTTCTGAAATTTTAAAATTCATTTTAATATAAAATGAAATTCAGAACCTTAAACATTTTACTTAAATAATTTTCATTAACTTCATTTTAATTCATTATTTAATATAAATTATTTTAATATAAAAATTATCCTTAAATGTTTACTTTCTATAGGTTAAATTTTAATTCGTAAATTTGTATTATGAAATTCTTCTAATCTTCAAATAAAATTTCTCACATTTCTCTTCTAAAAGAAGAAATATTTGTTTCAAATAAATTTTACAAAATAAATATTGATAAATGTTTATTAAATGAATGAAAATAAATAAATAAAATTTTATTAAGCTCTTAAATTATTAAGCAAATTTAAAAAAAATATGGTAATATAATTGTATAATTAATATTAATATTTTTTGTATTTATTATTTGTATTTTTGATATTATTTTTCAATATTTCAATTTTAAAAAATTAATATTTATAAATATTTATTAAATGAATTAAACTAAATAAATAAAATATTATCAAGCTTTTAAATAATTTAACAAATTTTCAAAAAAAAAAAAACATCGTAATATAATTGTATTATTAATATTAATATTTTATTATTAATTATTTGTATATGTGATATATTTTTTTTATATATTTTCACAATTACTTTAAACATTTGTGGCACTTAAACAATATGTTAATCTGTTGAAAAAATGTTTTCTTTTTAATTTTTAAATGTTAATTAAATTTTGAATATCACATAAAATTAGTAAAATTATTTTAATATTTTTTTAATATTTTTTTTATAGTTAATTAAATATTTTACTTTAGCAATTTCTGTGATCTTGCTAAAATTTTTCTACACATTAAAAATACAAAATCTTTGCTTTAATCTTTATAAATATTTTCATAATATTTTTCTTATTTTTTAACATCTGATATGAATGGGAAATATGTAACTAATTATATATATTTAATAATTCGTCTAAATAACTTTATGTTAAACAAAAATTTGAAATAAATTTCAATTGATTTTTAATATTATTTTCCTGAAGTGACTGCAAAAAAATTATCCCAAAAATTATATGAAAATATTTATTAATGAAAATAAAGAATTAAATATATAAATCAGTTTATTTTCTATATAAAAAGGCTTGCAAATATTCACATATAATTTTGGTAAATAATTTTGAATAAAAATTATTCAAAATTTTGCTAAACGCCACCCAACCGCCCATGGCCCACAACTTACTGCACAGTGTAAGCAGCAGCAGCAGTAGCAGCAGTAGCAGCAGTGGCAGCAGTGGCAGCAGCAGTGGCAGCAGCAGTGGCAGCAGGCAGAGTTTCAATTTTTTATTCGAATTTGAATACAAGTAGGTGAAATGTCATTGAACTCGCCACTCGGCGGCGGCAACAGCGGCCGCAGCAGCAGCAACGGCAACGGCAACGGCACCTGACTGGCTGCCACGACAACGACAACGGCGGCGATCAGCAAGCGGCACAAGTCGCCAGCACCAGCAGCAGCTTTAATAAAAATTGCATTAAGCAGCTCCAACATTCATACCCCTAACCCAAGCAGGATGCAATTGCAAGGTCCTGTTGCTACTGCTGCTGTTGTGGTTGCTGCTGCTGCTGCTGTTGCTGCTGTTGCTGCGGTTGATGTTGCCGCTGGCAGCAACAGCAATGCGAGTTCAATGCACTTGATTTGGCATACATTTGGCAGTTCGTGTATGTGTGTGTGTTTGTGTGTGATTGTGCGTGCGTATGTTTTATTGTTGCTTTTGTTTTTTATTGTTATCAAACAGCCAAGGTCTTATCACATGTGTACTACTGTTGCATTATCTCTCTTTCATACAAAATAATTAATTGAAATTAAATTTAAATTTTATTACATTTTATACGTAAAAACAGCACTAAAAATACAATGATGGATTGATAAGATTTCATGATGTTTACCATGGAAGTCCTATCTCAACGATCGAGAATTAGATTGGACTGGACAATTCAGGATGCCCAAAAGAGATATAAGATAATTTATATTTTCTTAAAAAGGTCTAAATTTATTAAGAAATTAGCAAAAATATAAAATATAGATATATATCTTTGGAATGGAGGAAAGCAAAGCTCATTTAACCAATTCCAATACCAAAATTTTCATCTGAAACCTTTTGAAGAAGAATCTTTAAAAAATTCCCAAGAAATTATGAATTTCCTGTATGCTATATAAGGAGCTTAACCTATGAGCTCAACTGATTCCATAATCTATCTACATGCTGACCAAATGTCATCCATATATCTCAAACAGATGCTTTTATGAAGGCGTGTAGGATAGGCTACTCTTAAATCCCCAAATCAGCCTTGGAAAAGCTTGACGCCAGAAGATGGCACTCTAATCTATATATAACTTAGCCAACTCTCTGATATATGAACCCTTTCATACTGAAAAATCAACAACAATATCGAAGTCAATTCTCACATAGACCCTAGTTTTCATACCCTTACACATATGCCCCCTTAGAGCGATGGTTTATAAGGTTCATATGACAGACAGGCAAGGAATCTACTGATTTTGTCTCTCATGCTGATCAAGCGATGCAATAATTGCAGCCGGCAACATTACATGTTTATAGACAAATGTTTTGTTAAGCATTAAGAAACTGAGCGAGTCAAACATTGAGTAAGTTGCTGCCAGCCTGCTATCTCCCTCAATCGCTTTGGGTTAAATGGGCTCGATTCGAACAGAGATTTTTACAGAGCTCATATTCGCTTTACATAGGCGACTGTAGAGTAGCGCAACGATTCTCGTGTTTCAAAAACCAAAAAAAAACTACTACGACGCGCTTTGATAAGATCAGCAGCGGCAGCTGCAACCATAGTCTCAAACATGTTTGAGTTGATTTAAGCAGCAAAAAAGCTCAAACACAGAGCGTGCGCGGCGCGCCACGCTGAGAGCCCAATTGAGTGTAATAGCAAGGCAACCAAAGAGCAAACAAACAGCTGATTGCAAATGCCAAACTCTTTTGATATTGCTATAGCTGTGCGGCTGCCGCAGTCTACTGATAACAAGTAGGCACACGCGGCGTATGCGCAATGGCGATCAAATTGGAAATAATAATTCTTTGTTTGGCAAGCAGATTTGTGTAAATTAATTGAAATAATTTAACTATATTTTTATATGCAATGAATCAAAATTCATACATAAATTTGTTGATTTAGAGCAATTTAAGAATATTAAGATATAAGATATAGGTGAGATTTAGGATTTTAGATGAAAAACAAAAGAAAAACTAAACAAAAATGTATTAAAAGACTTAAAATATGAAGAAAAATATCGTTTGCTTATTAAATTTGTATGGGCAAATGTTTAAAACTGATATAGAAAAATGCTTAAGGTTTTGCCTTATGAAGCTTAACACTTCTTTCTACCTTAGGTCCGCTATGTAGTTAGAAAATTCTTGTTAAAAATTTAAAAAAATTTTGTATTTTTCATTAATTATAATATGTAATTAAACAATTCCAACTTGCTGTGAATTAATACCCAGAACTTTATATTTATATAAACATATTTAGGATTTGCAGCATTTCAATTAATAACTAAACCTAAATTGGGATCCTTGTAAGGATCGGAAGTTCTGGAAACGCTGAAGCCTCTTTGCTAGCTAATGGAAAGCTCCTATTTACCATACATTTTCCACCAAATCAAATGGTGAAAGGCTCTCTTCTTTCTTGACCGAAGCCCAGACAGGTTGAAGTGAAAAATCCAATTTTAAATACATTTTGAGTACTTTTCCTTAAGGCAATTAAGTTTATAAGTATACAAATATATATGTATATGTATACATACAAATATACATATAAATACACATACATAGCTTTCAACTATTCTTACCAAACCCTCCCCTCTTTTTGACCAGAAACTTCCATATATCTAATTTGATTGTTTATTTCTCTCAAGCTTTAAAAAATCTAAAATTTTCCTCCAATATTCAAATAGCTCTTAATAACCCCAAACTCTTTTATTCTAAATACATTTTCTTCTCAAACATTTTGCATAAGCAAGCATACACATTTTTTTGTTTTTTGCTTTTTGTGGAGCAAACAAATGACTTAGGCAACGAACTTGCCAGAAGACGAAACTTGTAGAAGCAGCAGGCAAAACTTGAACTTGCAACAATTTGCAAGCAGAGCGAAAGTTATCTCTTGCAATTGATTGATTACCAACTTTCTACTCCCATGGAGATTATAATATCTGCAATTTTCAAATGATTCTGAACGTGCAAGAAATGGACGCAGCAAAGAGACAGACAAAGAGAGAGAGAGACAGAGAGAGAGAGCGGGTCAGCGTCATAAAGCGGAGACATTATATTAGAGAAAAAGAAGAAAAAAAAACACAGAAATAAATGTTGCAGAGCGAAAGCAGAACATTTGAATTTCTATCGCATAAAGTGAAGGCTAGGCTAAAGCCGGTCTACAGCGTACACAACCGCCTAACTCTCCCACCTAACCACCCGCCGCCACCACCACCATCACCACCCAATGACCGGAGCCCGAAATGTTAATGAACTTTGCATGCATAAATTACAGCAAACCACATCCGCCTTGTGTGAAGCTGCACTCTCCATTAGTTTTTGTTTTTCCTTGTTGTTGTTGTTGTTGTTGTTGCTGCTGCTTTTTTTTTGCATATATTTTCTTTGTCATGGCTTGTTGTTGTTGTTGTTATTTTTGTGTTTTTGTGACTGTGCCAAATCACAAAATGTGGCACACAGCCAGCGCTGACATTGAAGTTGCTGGTGTTGTTGCTGCTGCTGCAGTTTTTTGTTTCTGTTTTTGTTTTTGGCTTATTGACTTCCTCTTACCTCATTTTTGTGTGCAATTTAGTTTTATTATTTATGGTTAATTTTATATATATATATATATTTTTGCAGTTTATTTTGTTGTTTTATTTAGAAACCAAAAATTTTCTTTAAATTTGATTCAACTTATATTTTTTGGCAGCTAGATTTGTCGATCTATTTTGGCAATTTCAAAATGTCATGAAATCTGTGGCATAAATATGTGGCAATGTTCCTCAGAATGCTTGGCAATGCCGACTTTATCTGGCCACACTGATAACAAAAACAGCTGACCTGATGTTTATTCTAAATTTTCAACTGAAGTGAAGGAAAGAAACCAACATTTTGCATTGGTTTTCAGGTATGAAAAGAACTTTCTTGAGAACAAAATGACGCCTGAAAGCAAAGGATGCCGATCTGGTGAACAAATGTTCTGCCACAACAAATAGTTTTTGACCCTCAGGGGAAAATTAATCAGTCCTTAAAGGAAAGTCAACAGAGGAAATGGTTGAAGAAGAAAAACTCAGCTATCCTCACTTCACTTATAATGTCATATTATTTGTATTTAATTATAACTTTATAACTTATAAAAAACTGAAAATACTTTAAAAAACAAACCAAAAACTGAAAATACTTTATCGACTAACTGAAACACTCAAAAATTTTATGATCTTTTCGATAATTTCATATATAACAAAACGAGAAAACGAAATTGCCTTTGACTTTCAGACAAAGTAGAAGTTAACTCTAACATGAAGATGTTAAAATTGGATGAAATTTATGTTGAAATTTATTTTTATCCACCTGTAATGTTCTACTAACTGTTTGGGTTAGCGGGCTCAAGGTCTTAAACAAGCGAAAAGAACTTTGGCTATTGTTTTTTTCAGCTGCCATAGAAATACTTTAGGTTTCCATCGGATTCCTTGATTTCAGCCGCATCTCAACAGCACAAAATTGATAATAAATATCAAAAATTGAAGCTAGGCTGACCTTACAGCTGTTTCATGATCATCCAGAGTCAATCATCTTGCTGTCTCAATCTTATGTCAGGCACCTAATCATTTCAAAACTGGAAACCAAGGTGAATTCCAATTGTGAAACGACTCAAAGACTGTTTTGGTTTCCATATCTCTGTGCAGTTGTTGTTGTTGTCTTCATAATTTCATAATTTTCATTTGAAAAATATTTGGCCAGATATTTATTTTGATCGACATTTAATGTTTTAACTGTTTGGGCTAGCGGGCTCAAGGTCTTGAGTGCTATTTTACAATCCAATCGTTTTAGTAGGAATCTTATAAAATATTTTTCGCTTTTGCCTTGGAAATCAAAGCATTTTACTTTGAATTTCTATGAATTTTAATAATATGCAAAATCTATTTATAAATAAAAATTTGTATATAGACTCTATACTAATTATATGACATCTCTATATATATATATAGATATATCATATATGACAAACAATAGCTGGCTCCTTTTCCGCACTTGACATCGCTTTATTGGGCAACAAAATAAATTATACTTTCACCCAATGTACAAAACCAACAACAGCAACAATAATAAAAAAAAAAAAATAAATTTCACCAATTAAACTAATGTTAAATTGACTATATAAATTTCTTGGAAAACAGACCATCCAAAAATGTTGCAAAATGGGAAGCAAAATGCCACACAAATGCCAACATAAAAAGTGGTTCCAATATCGGAAAAGCATGCGCTTGGATGAAAAAAAAAAACAAACAAAAAAAAATAACAAACTAAACAAAAAACTACGAAACAAAAACAAAACAAAAATGGGAAAAATAAATTGCAGCCAAATGCAGTCAGTCATGACGTTGGCATTGCTGCTGTTGTTGCTGTTGCCACTACTGACACACTGACTGGCAGCAACTGTTGCATGTTGTCGCCGTTGTCGTTTGCTGTGCCGCATAAAAATTGTGACCATGAACGTGAAAAACATCAGCAAAGTGAAAAATAATTGATTCCGGAAGGAAACTGCCGCAACTGGTTTGTTGTTGCTGCTGCTGCTGCTGTTGCTGTTGCTGTTGTTGCTGATTTCATTTCTGTGCGCTGAAAAGGCTTTTGTTGTGTTGCTGTGTTTGTTGCCATTGTTGTTCCTATTGTTATTGTTAGCATTTGTTTTTAAAGTATGTTGTAACACAGTGAAAAGCGGCTGCATTTTACTATTTGCTTTCCTTATAAGGCGAAATTCATCTGACTGTTGTTGATGCTGTTGCAGGCGTTTATGTTGCTGATATCGCACCTCATTTACAGCAGCAACATCATTTGTTATCATCGTTGTTTATGCTTAAAACTGGCTTGACTATAATTATATAGTCTGCTGGATATTTCTAGATGTATTTGATAAATCCATATGCAAGGATATGTCTATAGCTTATAACAAAAATATGAGATTCATTTCAATAATATCGTTGAAAAAGAAGGGTTTGAAAACCAGGTTTTTGACAGGGTTTTCTATCTAATTCTGTAGTCTTACATAAAAAAAGCAACTATCTATATAACTTGCGAAGTCAAGGAATCTGGGGCTAAGCATATCAGAGCCGGAGTATCCCAAAGCCACAGACCAGAGTGCATTCCCATTCCCTATATCTGTTGTTCATCAAAATACCTTAACATTCACTTAGCAAGTTAGCAAGAGTTATCTTGCTCACTCAATGGAACATGGACATGGAAGATCGAAGCAGCTTTACTATCGCTCATATGTCCATCTAAATGGATAGTTGCGGACCATTGATACCAAGTCAAAGTACCTGGAACTAACTCTAGACATAAAACTGATACGGATTCATCGCATCAATTGCAAAAGGAAAATAGTAACCTTACCAAAAGCTCTTTAGTGCTTTAGCTCACGACTCAGTTTAGATGATTTTAGATGACTGAAGCGGTGTGCTACGATGAAAAAAAGGCGACTTAATTTTGCATTTAGAACAGTTGAAATTTAGTAAGTTGACCTGACACCACGATTGGAAAGATTCAAGGTTATCTTGCAGCCTAAATTGGACAGGCAAAGTTTAACATCGTCGGTATACATTAGTACACCAGAATGGGATAGAACCTGAGGCAGTTTGTTGATAAGGGGCTTAGAGTAAGCGTCTTTAAAAATAACTTTCTGAGTTCTGAGATTAAGTTAGTCGGAAATCCACTTAAGAAAGAGGGAAAACTGTCACCAGTGTCACTTTGCCAGGGAAATATAATAGCGTCAAGGAAAAGGAAGAGC
>JBAMBM010000485.1:0-181688 GCA_037043425.1 Hirtodrosophila duncani
AGGTAACAAACGAACCTTGATTAGCTGGAACTTAGTGCAAGCGCGACACGACCGTTCACAGTGAATGCCGATAACCGATTAGTCAGGTAGTAGTTTACATAACCGTGCTTTCTACCAATCCAGTCTTGAAGATTGGGAATGAGACGGTGTGTCCTTGGAAGATCTATCCCACCGTTTCTGCCATCTCAGTGTCTGCCTTCTCTGCCTCGCGTGCCTCCTTTTTAAAGGACGGCGAAGCGATTCCCCCGTGTAATTTCTGATATGTATTGGTTCCTTCGGCCGCTATCTCCTCTATGGGCACAAAGCAGGCAGCGTCGTCCGATACAGTCGTGAAGGCGCTGCAGATCCGAATATACCCCAGACGGTGCGCTGCCGAAATGCCACGACTATAGCTAGTCGATTGGAGAGAATTTAGCCAGACTGGAGCCGCATATAGAATTGTCTATTTTGACACACTGGAAATCCGTACTGCTGCCGTGACAGGTCACTTAATATGGATATAGTTTTTTCAAGGCACGTACTTATTTGCTTTCGAGGATCTTTCCTGCCGAGTCCTGAAAGCAGAGCCTGTACGACGAGGGCTCGTTGGGCGGTGTGCCTGCTTTCGGTATCAGGACTAGTTTCTGGAGCTTCCATTTTTCCGGAAAGATGCCTTCGCATAGACACTGGTTGTATGGAGTCACAAAAGGCTCTGGATGCAGTGCTAGAGCTAGCTTAGGGCTCGATTCGGGATACCATCGTGTCCAGGTGCTTCAGGTTTCGGGTGGCAGTCGCTACTGTCCAAGCGATACCTCGGTGATGGGTGTATGAAGAGGATAAGCGTTTGGGTATGCGTTGATCCCTGAGTTCTTCCCTTTTGAGGGGGAAGAGGTGCTCGACGATGAATTTGAGCGAGGGGGATCTGCTGGGGCTGCCTGCTTGTTAGCGTGAAGCTTTTTAACAACGAGCTTATACGCCCTTCTTTTACAAAATACTCTATTCAGCATGGCGAGCTGCTGGCATAAAATGCCTGTACAAAAAGAGCACAAATGATAATAACTGTTACAATAGAATGGTATGAAACTTTAAATTATAAGCAAACACTATACGGTGTTTCTGAATTTATGAATTAATAAAACTAATTTGAGTCCGTGCTTGACCGGTGGGATAGATCTTCCAAGGACACACCGTCTCATTCCCAATCTTCAAGACTGGATTGGTAGAAAGCACGGTTATGTAAACTACTACCTGACTCAGCTCCTTAGCAGGCATGGCTGCTTTCGCAGTAAACTTTACCGTTATGGGCAACGGCAGAAACGGTGGGATAGGTCTTCCAAGGACACATCGTCTCATTCCCAATCTTCAAGACTGGATTGGTAGAAAGCACGGTTAGGTAAACTACTCCCTGACTCAGCTCCTTAGCGGGCATGGCTGCTTTCGCAGTAAACTTTACCGTTTTGAGCACATCGGTGTAGCCAAGGAATGGTGGAAGATGCCGAACATGTAATGTTCAGTTGCGGAAAATTCTCGTCCCAGCGTCGAAAACTGGAACAGGAATTGGGATCCGAGACCTCGGTGGCGGGCTTAATTCCGTCTATGCTGAAGAGCGCGGAGAACTCGCAGGCCGTCAGCATCTGGACGTAATGGTTCACCTGCGTAGAGCTGAGCGCGAAGCAATGCATCACGGCCGTTCCGCAGAAGGAAAGCCCCGCTTATAGTTTTAATTGTCTACAGTATAAATTCGAATAGAGATAATAAATGAATAAAAAAAATCTACTCTCGTTTTATCCGAATTAGGTAGATGTCAGTTTTACATGCCGCCACGTGTGCTGACAAAATTTCATTCGGATCAAATAACTATATTATACCCATACAACCGACCGATTCCGAATGAACTCTTAGTATAGAAAAATTTGTTGTTTTTTTTATCCAAATTGAACCCAAATGTCAGTTTTAGAAGCACCTACATCTGCTGACCAAAGTTGATCCAGATCGGATCACTATTTCATATAGCTCTCATATGACTGATTCTGAATGGGCTCTTATATACCGTTTTTTTTTCGAACTAAACCACACTTTTAACGTGTCAGTCTAAGAAGCCTCCGCGTATGCAGATTCAACCGAATCTGCAAGGGTATGTAAATTTCGGCTACCCGAGTCTAGTGTTCTTTTCTTGTTTTAAATATTTTTTAGCAAGGAAATGCTATACTATACTATGTGCATATAATGAGTATACACTGAAACACTCAGTTTCAATATATATGTGCATATAATGAGTAAAAAGTGTAACTTTCAGATGCGATGTATATTTAAGTATAGAGTTGCCTAAGCATTCTTCAAGTGCAAAGGTAATATGATCGCAAACTCAAGCAAAGCGCTCCCGCTGTGTGAACTGCCATATCAGCATGCCCAGCATTGCGCGACAATGGCCAAAGCTAAATAATATACACGTACCGCTACTTGCTTAGGTAGCGATTATATAATAAATTATAAATACATAAACTAACAGCAGGCCTGTCGCTGGTTACGCAAACCTTAATCTTTACGCTAAGTGCATATTTGTATTAATTTAACACATTATTAAAAAAAAAGAGGAATGTCAACGACATATTTGTGTCTGTTTGAAAAGAAATAAACAAAACAACTATTGAAAAGAAAGTATCAAATTCATTAAATGTGGGTACCGATTCGGCATGGCCAACCGGACGGAATATAATTGAATCTACAAAGCTAAATGCTAAAATGGCTACAGCTGCACAACCAACAAAGGCAGCCACTGGTTGCATCTGCTCTTTTAGGCCAAACCTGCATACTTACCCGGGCCCCACTGCCCAAGCCGCCATCGAAGCGCTCCGTGCGCTTGACAGCAATCTAAGCCTGTAAGCGGAACCAGTAACCGAGAGAGCTTCATAGAGCGCCCAAAAAACCGACAGCGCTACATTGAGCGCACAACAGTAACATTAAGATTAATATTAAAAAAGGACAAAATATAAAAATGTAGGATATAACATAGATCTCACTTTAGTTAAGGGCCTCAAAATTGTTAAATACCCAAAATGAAATGTGAAGATTCCTTTAAAAACACCAAGCATTTGCTTGCTGCGGGCTTGGTAGCTTCAAACGCCACCCACTTGGTAACAATCTGGTAACAATCTTGAAACAATAATTCTATATTTTTCACTCGATTTCGACTTTCCATGCAGATACGGGTTTTGTATACTGAAATATAGCCCTTGATCTTCCCCTGGGCGATAGTTGTAGGCAAAAACAACAATCTTTTGAGTATGCTTGTGAATGTTTTGAAATAGGGTTTTCGCTTAGCAGGTAGCAGCACGCACAAAACATACACAACAGCATGATTTTGCGTGAGTGCATTGCAGAAAAAGGCAAAGAAAGCATATCGCAATTTTACGTCCACAAGAATGAGAACACAACGTCAGCTCGCGTGTATGGCTTTTATTTCATTAAAATTAATTAATTTAAGTAAATTAAATTAAAATAAATTATTAACAAATAATGTCATTATGTGTATAAATTATTAAGCATGTAACTTGTACTTTATAATGGCGAGAACTGTCTCAATGCATACACAGACACACATGTGCTCACTTTGCCAACTCACAGCTGATCAGCTATCGATAAAAAAATAAACAAGGCAGGCTAGCTTCGACTTGCCTTCGTTATATATCATTCACATTTTCAATATAAAATCGTTTTTTTTTTTTAATATTCATGACAAACAGAAAAGTTATGTTACTAAGTGTTATATGGTAGCAATATAATATAGTTGTCCGATCTTGATCAAATCAGACCAGAGGACGTGGGGCCTCCTCAAATCCTCCTCATCTTACGCTCGTGTTTTGCTAAGCATTTATATCTGCCCTCAGTGAAGCACAAGCCGAGAGGTTGCATTTAAAGTTTGTCTAAATATACAAATAAAAGCAAGCAAAAAGGAGGAAGTCAATCAGAAAGCCAATTGACCGCCAAAATTATGAATTTGCTGCAGCAGGCGCTCGCTCAACCACAACCAGTTACGCAAAGGTGCAAATGAAGCTACCAAAACGCTGAACCGTAGCTTGGCTGATATTGTGGTGTTGGCTGGTGATACGGAGCCAATTGGTATGTGTTAATACAAGAAAAAAAAATATGGATACAAACTGAATTTGGTTTGATTTGGATGAAAAACAGAATATTTATGCTACGAAGTGCTATATGGTAGCAATATGATATAGTTGTCTGATCTTGATCAGATCAGACCAGAGGAACTTTTACCTCAAAAAAATGGATACAAACTGAATTTGGTTTGATTTAGATGATAAACGGAAAAGTTATGGTCCTAATTGTTAACCTAACCTAACCTGCTGTTATACGGTAGCTATATGAAATTGTTGTCCCATCTTGATCAGATCTGATTCTCATATGGATAGTTATGCTCCTAAATACTCATTCCGGAACAATCGGCTATATGATTTAGTTGCCCGATATGGAGAGAACTCGAACTTCACCAGCGTGCAGACAAAAGAAACATCTGGTAAAAATTAGCTCTGTAGCTTTTAAGTCTTCTGAGATGTTTTTGTTGAAAAAAACGGAAGGACGAACAGACGCACATGGTTATATCGATTCCCATTGTCGGGCTGATCAAGAATATGTATACTTTATATAAAGTATTTATATTGTTGACCAGAATCAACAGCCGAGACGATCTAGCTGTGTCAGTCTGTCCGTCTGCATGAACAGCTACATCTATAAGAGCTAGAGCTACCAAATTCGGTATGTAGACTCCCGTAATATTTCGGCAGATCAAGTTTATTTTACAATTTTGCCACGCCCTGTCCGACCCCCAATAATCGATAAAGTCCTTATATCTCCCACAATTTGTGACACATTTAGTTAAAACTCGGTTTATATATGTAAAGCACATTACAATCTACCGATTTGAAAATATTTTATTAGGATTGGATTATAATTGTAGACAAAATCTTAAAAAAAAAACATTTGTATGCAAGAATATTTATACTTTATGGGGTTGGAAACGCTTTCCTTTGTCTGTTACATAAGGTTTGAGTTGTAAGAAAAATTATGCTCATAAGTGATCACTCCTGAACAATTGGTTATATGGGAGCTACATGATATAGTTTTTCGATCTCAATAAACCAGCATGCAGAAAAAATTTTAAGACTTCTGAGATCTTTGTGTTGCAACAGACGGGCGCATGGACGGACGGGCGGACAGACGGATATGGTTATATCGATTCCCCTTGTCATTCTTATCAATAACATAGATTTTGTATGCAGTCGGAAGCCTTTCCTTCTGTGCGTTGCAAATTTCATGGCAAAATTGTGTGAATGGTATATAAAAAAAATTTCAAATGGAAAGGTCACTAAAACAGATCAAAAAGTAAATATAAATGCTGTTCATCCATCAGAACCGTTCTAAAGATCTAGTTTTTTAAACCTGAAGTAATTGAATGAATCATAATCACTTTGATTCGTATACGCTCAGTGGAAACAGTTCAATATCTCAATAAACAACGTTATTCTTTCATTTTTTTTTTTTTTTTTTTTTTTTTGTATTATATGCTAATATAAAAAATGTATTTACTTTTTGAATCATTATATCATTCAAATTGGATTTTAAAATACTTATTTATAACAATGTTCATAAGTACCGTAACAGCCCAACAGGACTACTGTGCAGAGCTCTCGCAAAAATCGCTGAGCATAATATTGGGGCCAGCGTTCAATCCACGTTATATGAGTATTGATCCGCCTGGAAGATCTCGTGAGGGCAGCTTTAATATTGCATATAAGAGATCTTCATATGACTTGCCATTCTACGCCGATAACGATGTCGTATCATTGGGCAGTTTTCCTGCATGGGAGACAGACCATTTTTCGTACTTCGAAAAAAAGGAAGAAGGATCATTAAAGAGAAAAAGCCTACATATAAGAAATGTGTTTGTTGATAAAGGCAGCACATACGCAAAATCCGACGTGTTTAAATCTCGTCCATGGGAGTGTTCGTCTAAAATTAATTGGCTTGATTTGGGCTTAAACTACTTCCCCCGTTATATTCGCTCCATTGAGTGTATTGCCAGAAAATGCTGGTACGGACATTTTAATTGCAAGCCTAAATCGTTCACCATTAAAGTACTCCGACGTAAATCGGGATCTTGCATTCATATAAGCGACAAACTGATTTTGATCACTTCAGAAGAATTCAAAAATGATTATACACAACTATGGATTTGGGAGGAAATTGCGGTTAATTTTTGCTGCGAATGCGTTATGCTATATTAATAGCAATAAACACACATATCAACTTTATCTCATATTGTGTAATATAATTTAACAAAGACAAGAAAGCAAAGCTAGCTTCGGCTTGCCGTAGTTTACACATTCACATTGTAAATATACATATATCCGCTTCTATGCCAGTTGCCTACTATAGTAATCCGATCGAACCAAATTAAGTCAGTAGGGGTGGGGGGCTCCTCAAATGGATACACTCCAAATTTCATTTAATTTGGATGCAAAAAGTTGCCATTCTGGAACAATCGGTTATATGAGAGCTATACGATATAGCTGACCGACTCGGAATGAACTCTTCAAAATTGTTATTTTTTTCCTAATTTAACCAAATTTACTTTACTCGTACTCTATATAGAGTAAATGAGTATATTGTATTCTTATAAATGTATGTAACAGGTAAAAATAAGACCCCTAAAATATATATGTATATTCTTGATCTGCGTCAGCAGTGGAACCGTTTTAGCCCTGTCAGTATGAACACCTAGATCTTGGAGACTATAAGGGGTAGACTCCCCCAGTGTTTTGTCAGAATTTGTTTCAAAATTTTGCCACGTTACAGGTTACTGCGAAAGCAGCCATGCCCGCTAAGGGGCTGAGTCAGGTGGTAGTTTACCTGACCGTGCTTTCTGCCAATCCAGTTTTGAAGATTGGCAATGAGGCGGTGTGTGCTTGGTAGACCTATTCCACCGTTCCTGCCATCTCTGTAGTGTCTCGTGCCTTCTTTTTAAAGGACGGCGAACCATCTCCCGGTGTAATTTCTGGTATATAGTGGTTCGTTCGGCGAAACCGAAGCAGGGCACCGTCTGGTATGGCCAGCCGGAAAATCCCGTCTTACATCGCGTTCCACTATAACAGTCCAAGTACTGAGCCTTGAGAAACATCGCAGTAGGCTTGATGCGACTTGGTTCCGTCGATGGCGAAGTACAAGATGACGCGGTTAATAAAGTATGGACCAGGTACGTAGGAACTACAAAGCCGGATAAAGGGTCGAGGATGTAGCTCCACCTCGCCATGTTGATGGCGTTCTTTATATCCAGTATAGTGACCAGGCAATAATTTTTGGTACCGCCTTTCCTTGGTTATGGCATCCACTGTCGATTTCGCCTTCCGGAATCCGTACTGCTGTGGTGTCAGGTCACTTCCTATGGATATAGCTTTTTCAAGGCACGTACATATTTGCTTTTCGAGGATCTTTCCTGCAGAGTCCTGAAAGCAGAGCCTGTACGACGAGGGCTCGTTGGGCGGTGTGCCTGCTTTCGGTATCAGGATTAGTTTCTGGAGCTTTCATTTTTTCGGAAAGATGCCTTCGCATAGATACTTGTTATATGGAATCACAAAAGACTCTGGATGCAGTGCTAGAGCTAGCTTAATTCGGGATACCGTCGGCCAGGTGCTTCAGGTTTCGGGCGGCAGTAGCGATTTCCTCAAGCGATACCTCGGTGATGGGCATATGAAGAAGATAAGCGTGGGGGTTCGCCTTGATCACTGAGTTCTTCCCTCCTGAGGGCGAAAAGGTGCTCGACGATGGCTTTGAGCGTGGGGGGATCTGGTGGGGCTGGCTGCGTATTAGTGTGAAGCTTCTTAATCACGAGCTTCTCCGCGTTTCCCCAGGGGTCTTTCTCGGCTGAGTCGTATAGTTATAGGTCGCCGAGTACGGTTCGTACTCATCTAACGGAAAGTCCCGTTTTAACGGGGCGACAGCGTTTACAGCTGTCGCCGAGTATGGTTCGTATTTATTTAACGGAAAGTCCTGTTTTGGCGGGGCGACAGCGTTTACAGCTGTCGCCGAGTGTGGTTCGATATAAAAACCGGAGTTCGAGCGAAGACACAAGTGAGTTGTGTGACGGATCTCGGTGATATCGAAACTCGCTACGCTTAAACAATTTAAATTAACAGTGAAAACATGGATGCGCCAACATCAGAAGTGGGATCGGGCTTGCTCCTGATACGTGCAATTGATAATGCAATTGATATTGCAAACACAAAGTTGGGATATATAATCAATTGCAAATAAACACAAACCAAATGCGGCTTTTTGGCGACGCGTCGTGCTTAGCCTAAATAGGCGTTGACAAAACAAAGGACGAAAAAAAAAAAAAAAAAAAGCGATAAAGCAGAAAGCAAAGAAAGTGGTTTAAAAAAAAATACGCAGCAGCAGCAGACACACAAAGCAATAACAATAACAGCAACACAAATACAAATTTATTTAAATCTATTGTTTGTTTGTTATTTTTTTCGTGTCGGTGTTTTTGTCTTTGCAAAGAAAAAGTGTGCGTGTGTGTGCTAGTATTAGTGCGAGGAACGTACGGTAAATGCAGCGTCGCAAAAATGTGCAGCGTAACTTTAAACAATATGGTCCATGTGGCGCAGCAGGATTTACACGATCTATTAGAAACTTTCGCAAAAAAAAAAAAAATCATTTGAGGCGGTGGCCATGGAGGAAGGCACAGCGAAAACAACATAAAAGACAGTGCGTCGCAGTGATTCTGGAGCGGAATGTTCATTGGTTAAACAAAAGATAAGTGCTAAGTTAGTTGGTAAAAGAATTAAGAATACAGTAATGTTGAAAGGTATTGGAAATTACAGCATTTGTAGTACATTGCAAATACTTTGCAAGGTACAAATTAACAATCATTGTATTGAAATGTTATTCCATGTTTTGAATGATGAATATTTGAAAAAAATGATATTTTGATTGGTAGAGAAATACTGTCGCAAGGATTTTACGTCATTATGTCACCCGGAAAATTTGAAATTGTTAGATCAAAATCTGTTAACTTTTGTTCAAATGACGATGTGTTTTCTAAATTGAATACTGATCTTGTCGGTGAAGATAGAGGTAAATTAAACAATTTATTGGAAAACTATTCAAAATCTTTTACAAAGGGAATTCCTTCATCTACTGTCAGTACAGGCGAAATGAAGATTAAATTAATAGACAATAGAAAAATTGTTCAAAGAAGGCCATACAGGCTTAGTTCAAATGAAAGAGAATTGGTACGCGACAAGATTAAAGAGCTTTTGGAATGCAATGTCATAAGGCCAAGCTGTTCTCCCTTTGCAAGTCCTATGATGTTAGTAAACAAAAAAGACGGTTTGTGTGTTGATTACCGTAAATTGAATTCTAACACAGTTTCAGATAGATATCCTTTACCCCTGATAGCAGATCAGATAGCCAGACTTCATGGTGCTAAATATTTCACTTGTTTAGATATGGCAAGCGGATATTACCAAATCCCATTGCATGAAGAATCAATAGAGTGTACGGCTTTTGTCACCCCAGATGGCCAGTACGAATTTTTGTCAATGCCGTTTGGTCTGAAAAATGCACCTTCAGTTTTTCAGCGTACAGTAATGCATACACTTGGAGAACTGGCAAATACTTTTGTGGTCTATATGAATGACGTGTTAGTGGTGGCTGCAACGAAAAGTGAGGCTTTGGAAAGACTACAGGTTACTCTTGATGTTCTCACGAAAGCTGGGTTTTTGTTCAATATTAAAAAGTGTTCGTTCCTGAAGTCAACTGTTCAATATTTGGGATATGAAGTGAGCGCAGGTCAAATTCGTCCAAATTCTCAAAAAATTTCTGCATTAACTGCCTTACCATCTCCTCAGTCGGTTTCTGCTTTAAGACAATTTATTGGACTTGCGTCTTACTTTCGACAATTTATACAAGGATTGTCTTGTTTCTTTCTTTGTATTTGTTGACATCGGAAAAGAACGAGTTTATTTGGAAGCCAGAACATGAGGAAATAAGACAAAAAGTTATATCTGTTCTTACACAGAACCTTGGCATACAATACACATAGACATAACGGGCAAGTTAAGTGGCAAGAGTGTTCAAAAAGAGTATGTTATTGTTCAAGTGGATGCTTTTACTAAATTTGTTTACTTAACACACACACTCAAGATTGATGCTGACAATTGCATAGGGGCTGTGACATCGGCTGTATCCTTGTTTGGAGTACCTAACCGCATAATAGCAGATCAGGGTAGGTGTTTTGCAGGCTCTAAATTTAGTGAATTCTGTTCTAAACAAAATATAAGTTTGCACTTAATTGCGACAGGTGCAAGTAGAGCTAACGGACAGGTAGAACGCATTATGAGCACTTTGAAAAATTTATTAACGGCAGTTGAAACTAGCAGCAGATCTTGGCAAGACGCATTGGGCGAGGTACAGTTAGCCTTAAATTGTACTGTAAGTCGAGTGACAAAGGCAAGCCCTTTGGAATTGTTCATTGGCAAGGTTGCTCGTCCGTTGGGGTTGCTTCCACCATGTGACGTGGCACTAGAAGTTGATTTGGCAGAATCAAGAGCTCGAGCAGTGCAAAATATATCAGAAGCGGCAGCATATAGCAAAGGGCAATTTGATAAAACTAAGGCTAAGGTTGTTGGATATGACGTAGGAGACTTTGTGTTGTTAAAGAATGAAGAAAGGCATCAAACAAAGTTAAGTCCAAAGTATAGAGGACCTTTGCAAATTGTTCAAGTACTAGACCGAGATAGATATATCCTCAAGTCGTTGACAAATAATAGGAAGTGCAAGTATGCTCATGAAGATATAAGGAAATTGCCAGAGGGATATGTCCCAGATGATTTAGAAAGTTGTAATGAGGATTTGAATGATATTGAAAATAAAAATGTTGAAAATGTTGAAGTCACTAAAGAGAGTGAAAATGAAAATGTTGAAAATGTTGAAGTCACTAAAGAGAGTGAAAATGAAAATGTTGAAAATGTTGAAGTCACTAAAGAGAGTGAAAATGAAAATGTTGAAGTCACTGAAGAGAGTGAAAATGAAAATGTTGAAGACAGTAATGTAACACTGTGGGCCAAAGAAAATGGCAGGGTACTCAGATCATAAAGCAAGCACAAGTGCAAAACATTCTAATGTCTGTTTTGATCATGGCGTGTGGGGCTTTTGATTGAGTGACCTCTGTGGGCCAAAGAAAATGGCATGGTACTCAGATCATAAAGCAAGCACAAGTGCAAAACATTCTAATGGCTGTTTTGATCATGGCGTGTGGGGCTTTTGATTGAGTGACCTCTGTGGGCCAAAGAAAATGGCATGGTACTCAGATCATAAAGCAAGCACAAGTGCAAAACATCCTAATGTCTGTTTTGATCATGGCGTGTGGGGCTTTTGATTGAGTGATCTCTAATGTTGAAGACAGTAATGAAATGATATGAAATGAGAGAATTATAAAAATAAAATAAATAAGTTGTAATCGAGAAACATAAGAAAAAGGAAATGTTAATGTTAAATTTTATTTGAGGATCTAGAAATAAAATGAATTAAGAAGCTAAGCATTTTTTTTAGAATTACACGAGGTCGTGTTATAGTCAGGTTGGCCGTGTGGAAGCATAAGTAGTTTGAATATGCGGCGTGTGTGAATACATGTGAGAATTGTATTGAGTTTGTGTTAGTGCGTATTTGGGTATTTCACCAGGATCGCAGGTACAATGCCACATTGCAGCAGCCTAGTCATGTGTCCGTTATGTTGCCTGCTGTACTATGTGTTTTAGGAAAGTCCCGTTTCAACGGGGCGACCGCGTTTGCAGCTGTCGCCGAGTACGGTTCGTACTCATCTAACGGAAAGTCCCGTTTTAACGGGGCGACAGCGTTTACAGCTGTCGCCGAGTATGGTTCGTATTTATTTAACGGAAAGTCCTGTTTTGGCGGGGCGACAGCGTTTACAGCTGTCGCCGAGTGTGGTTCGATATAAAAACCGGAGTTCGAGCGAAGACGCAAGTGAGCTGTGTGACGGATCTCGGTGATATCGAAACTCGCTACGCTTAAACAATGGAAATTAACAGTGAAAACATTGATGCGCCAACATATATATATATATATTGCATGAATTTTGAATCTGTTATATGTTATGATTTATATTTTTATTTTTATGCTTTATATGCCTTTATGAAGATCTACTTGCAACTTTGCTTTTCCCTTTCTTTGTCTATAATTTTCCTCTATCCTTTGTAATCTTTGATCGAATCCTTTGTGGTGATCGTTGTCGTTAAAATATCACTCGAATTTGTATTTTTATTGTCTACATATAACATGCGAGGAGGTAGCACTTTAGTCTTGCCCAAACCAAGACAACCATAGAAGCCGGAACCACCACGTCCGCTGACGTGATCTAATCAAGATCGGACAACTGTATCATATGGCTAAAGCATAACCGATTATTCGGAGTGAACATTTAATAACGTTAGCTTTCTGTTTTTCATCAATCAAACCAAACTCGGTTTGTATATATTTAAGTAAGTCTTACGTCCGCTGGCGTGATTTGATCATGATCAAACAACTATATCATATAGCTAAAACATAACCGATTATTCGGAATGAACACTTAATAGCATAAATGTTCTGTTTTCCATCCAAATCAAATACAATTTGGGTTTGTATCCATTTAAGGAGGTCTCACGTCCGCTGGTCGGACCTGATCAACATCGGACAACTATTTCATATAGCTAAGATATAACTGCTCCGGAACGAACACTTATTAGCATTACTTTTCTGTTTTCTTCCAAACTCGGCTTGTATCCATTTATGGAGGTCTGCTGGCGTGATTTAGTCAAGATCGGACAACTATATCATTTAGCTAAAGCATAACCGATTGTTCGGAATGAACACTTAATGGCGTAAATGTTCTGTTTTTCGTCCAAATCAAACCAAACTCCGTTTGTATAAGTTAACAGAAGTTAACGCAAGTTTAATGTAACTTGATATTACATCAGCCACAGACGCTGACATTGCCCTCTGCTGTACTTCCCTAGTACTCCCTAGTTTTAGTCTTATCCCAGTTTTTTAATGCGGCGCATTTGCCCAGATCATACGCGCATTTTCGCATTATAAATTCTTATCTCTGCTTTGGATAACGGCGCTTCTGCCCAACACTTTGTTGTTTACTTGAATTTTAATTTTAACGGTTTACATCGCATATCGACATAATTCTCGCCTGCGATGTAGACTAGAAAGCTTTAATGTAAGCTGCGCTTACGGCTTGCTAAATCCTGATTGGTCAGTAATACAGCCAACTTAACGTTGCATTTGACTCTCCAAGAAAAAGCTCGGGAATGGTCAGCTATAAAAAGCTGGTCCGAGCTGTCAATGGTCTCTTTACTGATATTGCTTGGCTGAAAATAATTAAAGTAAATTAGATAAATACAATTTGCAAAATTGCACGTGGTGTGACGGGTTAAATAAATAGATCAGGAAAATATTCATTGTCTCCCGCAACAACCCGAATTGTTTGTATACGGTACGGGAATAGCGTAAAGCCTGCAGGCAGAGTTCGCTTACAGCAGAGACGCTACGGATAAAGCTTAATCTGTTGGCATCGAGCATCTAGCCAATACGTCAACTAAATTGGAGTTGTGCATTTTAAAAAGCACAGGAAAAGGTATGTTCAGAAAACCATATCCCTTGTGTTTCATACATATTTTCTGTTAAAATTCGTGTTCTCGATTCTAGTGTGCCGTACCACTCACATCCAGATGGTAGACACGTCTCATACCCCGCATTCTAACATTCGCTCTGTGCCAAGGCAGCGAATGTCGGGTGTGTGTCAAAAATTTGGGTCCATTGGTGCCATTGTCATTATGCCATTTTCCGGCTCTGGGAGCAGATTACACGGATCCAGACGGAGAATCCAAATAGCAGCATCACAATTCCCCGTCTGCTATGTCGTTAACGCTGCTGCTGCAGTCTCGTTAGAGCTCAACAGACTCCAGCGGCCGCATGTTCTTTGTTCTTTTAATTCATTTATTATCTCTAGTTTGGCTATGTACATTAGGCGATTAAAGCTAAAAACTACAAGCTAAGAACTTATGTATATTTGGATAAGACGGGGCTTTCCCTCTGCGGTACGGCCGTGAAGTGTTGCTTCGCAGAAGATTCGGCGCCGCCTACCGCCGCACGCGCTCAGCTCTCCGCAGGTCGACCATTACGTCCATGGCAAAGTTGCTGGCGGCCTGCCAGTTCTCCGCGCCCTTCAGCATTGATAACATGTTCGGCATCTTCCACCACTGCTCGGCTACACCATGTACTTTTCTCTGACAGCTCGTGTCCATAACGGTGCAGGTAGCTACGGAAGCAGCCATGGCCGCTAAGGAGCTGAGTCAGGTGGTAGTTTACCTGGCCGTGCTTTCTACCAGTACAGGCTTGGAGATTGGGGATGAGACGATGTGTTCACCGGCCCTTGGTAGACTTATCCCACCGTTCCTGCCATCTCTGCAGTGTCTGCCTTCTCGCTGCCTCGCCTGTCTCCTTTTTAAATGAAGCGTCTCCCCCATGTAGTTTCTGCTGTGTAGTGTTTCGTTCGGCCGCTATCTCCTCTATGGGCGCAATGCCGGCTATGACCTGGGTTGCGTCGTCGGATACGGTCCTGAAGGACGGTACGTTGCCAAATACCACGACTATAACTGGTCGAATGGACCGTATTAGCCAGACTGGAGACGGATATAGCGGCTCTTGTCAGGATATTCCTCCATTGTTTTGGGCCTCTCGTATTTAGCATTACCCCTGAGAGCGCTCGGCTCGTTGCTGCTGCTTTTGCTCCGACATATTCCAGGTGCTTTCTGAAGCTCAGCTTTGTGTCGAGCATCACGGCAAGGTACTTGATTGCTTTTTTGGACTGGATAATTGTGCCTGCCACACTAACGTGGGCTGTCTCCACTTTCTTCGGGCTACTTATTAGGACTGCCCCGGTTTTCTGGGGAGCAAGCTCGAGGCCAACGGAGGTGAGCCACTGTGCTATCAGATCGATGGATTGATTGCACATATCCTCCGTTTGGTGTAGCTCTTTGCCCACGCTCACCCCCGCCACATCGTCAGCGAAACCATCGCGGTCCACAGTAACGGTCGAAGTACTGAGCCTTGAGGAACACCACAGGAGACTTGGTGCGACTTTGTACCGTCGGTGGTGGCGTACCAGAGGAAGCGGTTCCTAAAGTAGCTGCGAATCATGTGGACCAGGTTCGCATGAACTCCGAAGCCAGATAATGCGTCAAGGATGCAGTGGTGACCGGGCAATATTTTTTGGCGCCGCCCTTCCATCTAGTACCAGCAATGGCACCAGAGGCTATGTCTACCACTTTGGTTATCGCATCCAAAGTCGATTTCGCCCTCCGTACTGCTGCGGTTCGAGGTCACATCCTGTATGTATGGCTTGATCAAGGCGCGTGCAGATTAGCTTAGCAAGGATCTTCCCTGCCGAGTCCAAAAAGCAGATTGGCCTGTAAGACGAGGGCTCGTTGGCCGGTTTGCCTGCTTTAGGAATGAGGACCAGCTTCTGCAGTTTCTTTCTTTCAGGGAATATGCCTTGGAGTAGACACTGGTTGTAAAGAGTCGCTAGCTCTTCCAGTGGGAAACCGTGGGTTGCCGCCTAGCCATGCCCGCTAACTGTGTAGGGAATAGCCACGTGGTCACTCGCTGTGTATGCGCTGCTTATCCTCCAGCTTGCTCTTTGTGCAGTCGGCCCACTGACGAAAGTCAGGTCAACTACTGATCCAGTTCCAGCTTGACTAAAAGTGAGCTAGTTGCCTTGGTTTAGGAGTTGGTCTAGCTAAAATGCCTCGAGTAGGCTCCGGTCTCTCGCGTACGTGGTCGCGCTGCCCCACTCGACTGCCCATGCGTTGAAATCACCGGCGATCACTTTCGGGTGACGGCCTCGTGCATCGGTCACCAACGCGTCGAGTGAGTTGACGCACTCGTTGAGGGTTGCGGTCAGGCTGGGCGCGAGGTATACGCTATATACCAACAGGTTCTTTACCATCGCGCGGACGAAGTCATCTGTCGGGTAGGATGGTGGCTGGTACTCCGCACCACTTTCCCTGAAGTGTCTAATGCACAGCTTGCGCTTGGGAGGATCTTCTAGGGCTCACTAAGAACTGTCAAGCCTGCCTGTAGTTCGCGCACTGTTTGTGACAGCAGAGCCTGAGCTGCCATGCAGTGGTTCAGGTTGAGTTGTATTATTTCCATCTTTTGGCTGTTCCGGTACCTCCTGTCCTTTTACTCGCCAAGGGGCATGCTTGGCTGCCTGCCTGGTGGTGCGCTGCATTTTGGTTACCGACGCTACACAGCTATACACAGAAAGCATTTTACATCGTTCGTGCAGCGGCGGCGGCTTTGTGTCCTTCTACACCGCATCTGATGCAGCACTTGCTCCTATCGGTGGTGCTTCTACAGCTGCTGGAGATGTGACCGAACTCCAGTCACTTAAAGCATCTAACCCGTGCCTCTAGGGGTTTTATACGGCATCGAGTCCACCCGATCCGCACTTTACCCAGTTGCAGTACCTTCTTTGCGAGGTTTGACGGGACTGAGATGATGGCCACCTGGCTCCCAGCGTATGCGTTTCGCATGCTCTTAACGGTGCATGTGTCCGGTGCGAGCTGCGCTTGCGCAGTTATTTCGGCTGCTACATCCTCCTTGCTTACCAGCTCGTCCAGATCTCTTATTAAAAAGAGGGCCTTTTGTGTGACTGATCTTATACCAGCGCTCTCTCCAAGGACGTCCGCAATGTCCTTTTTGAGCTTCTGCGTGCAGTCAAGGCCGGATCCATTGAGCTCGAGCAGAAGATCCCCTTTGGCAGTTCGGCGGACTTTGGCAACGTTTTCGCCAACGCTCATTAGCTGGTCATTCTGGTGGCGGATATCGCTATAGGTTGCCTTCCCATTTGCGCTAATAATGAGTGCGTCCGGCTTACTGGTGGCTTCGTTTTTCTGCTGGCTGTCTTTGGTATTCCTGATGGTTTCCTTTTTTGATGCCTGCTGGTCCCGCTGCTGTCTTTCTGCTGGCTTGGGTAGCTCCACCCTGTTACGTGCTTCCAAGCGCTTCCCGAAAAGCTGTAGTTACCTACTGCATTTGGCGAGTCTTGTGTCTCGCAGTCAAGCCTCTGTGGAGTTGGGTCATCCAGCCCTCCTGCTGGCGTAGAATAACTTTCGAGTCCCGCACTTAATGCCATTTGTAGCTCTTTCATTTTTGCTATCTTGCCACTCATTCCCTGAATTATGTGGCGCACTTTTTTCTCCACCGTGACGTATATAATTTTATCAAGGATTTTTCCCAAATCATCGGCATGCATGCATGCTCCTAGATCCGCAGTGAGGGGCGCAAGAGCTGGGGCAGGAGCTGTGAGCACTGCCGATCGCAACAATGTTGTGCTGTGACCCCTTCCTCATTAGTGGACGACTTCATCGCACTCTGATTACCCGGTCCAGGGGAGTCCATCGGTGGCCAGAGGTTTCCCTCGGCGTTTGACCGTTGGGAGCTATACCGCTCCTAGTAGGTCGCCAGAGCCCGGTTTATGGATCCGCAGAAGCGGGGGGGTTGGCAATTACTTCGAGTCCGAGACCTTCACCCTTTTCCTACCCAGGAGGCTGGAAATTCAGTTTATGCGAATTCTTTAAATTCGCAACGTTTACAACTTCCGCCTAGAAGTATGCTGCGGATTTTAAGCAAGTGCAGGTGCAGTGATAGCTCTCTGAAAACTCTCTACACACCGATCTGTCCAGTCTTCAGTCAGCTTGTATTCGGTGTTGGATACAGTGTTAATTGCAATGTCGTTCGTTAACGAGCACTAACCAGCACAACGAACAGCTGGTCGCTCCCGCCAAAAAGAAAGAAAACGCGTTTTAGTTGGCTGTGTTTTGGTTGAGTGAAAGTGGAAAGCGCGAGTGGGAGTGGAAAGCGCGATCGAAAAAACACTCAAGTGGAGCCGCCCGCGCCCCCCTTGCTAGCTGCAGGGAAAAAACAAAGGCTTATGAAGAAGGCGACTCGCGGCCGGAGGTTTTTATTGTCCTCGGTATTTAGTACACTCACTGGTTGCCGTGCACTGATGCCAGGCTATTTTAACGCAGGTAAACTCTGAAATAGCACTATGCAGCCGGAGCTGTTAAGGAACGCGACCGTACAATACAAAACTCACTCACTCTCCCAGCGGCCACATGTGGCTAACCTCATTCGAAGTGTAATGAATATGACAACGCAAATCTAAAACAGCCTAAAGTGTAATTTGATATAGATTGTCAGTCAGGTCGTCTAATACAGAAGGTCGCATAATGTGGCGGACACAATAATTTTGGCAAATGTGGTTTGTAATATTTTCGTGTGCATTTTGTTTAGGTCGAGACCAGTGTGCAAAGATAACCAAATCCAAAGCTCGAGTTGAAAGCTCAGTCCGATAGAGTGTGTTGAAAATGTAAAAACTTACATACGAGCACTTGTTTTTTTATAGCTAAGAACATTGTAGAATATAAAAGTTGATTAAAATAAATTTCAGTTAGGAAATTAGTGGCTAAGAAATAGCATAATGATGTGTATATAATTGAGTAATTTCTGAATAAATAATGAAGTATATTAGTATGGAAGTGTAAGTTTTATAACTCCTGGAGTCATGGGCACTTAAAGTAGCAATTTTTTCTTATGGGGATCTTCAGTCAACTGTTGCTTGAAGGTCATAGGTCGAGTTGGTTAAAGAACGCGTGTGTCAATTAGCATCATAGACCACGCCACATGTTGTTATTTCAATCATATAAAAGCTACATTACTTTTCGTAAATTTGAATATTTAGAGTTTCGCCCGTTTTGCTTGCAGGTATTTCAGTTTTTGGAGTTGAGCTCCACTTTTAGTTTCTGTAGGGATCCTTAATATTATTATCTATCTGGGAGTCGAAAGGATAGCACAACGTTTACGTTGACGAAAGGTCGACAACTTGCTAATGAATCACCTTGCCATCAGTCTGCATTGAGTAGAAAACAAAATATATCCCGTTAGCAAAAACATCTGCTACTTTACGAAATAGCTTTCGCAATTCTAGCTTAGTTGTTTTCATGTTTTGGTAATTTACTTTTGCATACTTTTTGCCTAAGAGTGGATACCCTGGCAATGGTCACTACATTAGTCTTTTCAAGGGTTGCCAACAAGGATGAAAGTTAAATATACAAATACATATAATGGACAAGAAAAAAGTTTCTGTGGAGCTGCTGATATCTAAAGGCGAATTGCTTTGGAAATAAAATATCTTGCTTCATGTGCAATTTTGTACCGAGAAATACACATTAGATGGAAAAGCATTAAACACCTAAATCTTATAAAAATTCAGTTGAAATAGCCCAGTTAATTACCTACCTTTTATGAATTGAAATCGTTTAAATTGTAAATTGCTGTACACTCAAGTTGCCGATGTCACACGAAACAAAAATAAAGACTAAAAAAATAAATCCTTTAGAACATAGCCGCAGGAAACACCCACATTTGGCGAAGCATCTGCATTGGTTGCAGAAAACAATTGTCTTGTGTGTGGTCTGACACGCAAGTATGTATAATCACGCCCTGTAAGCATGCTTGGAAAATAGCTTACAAACACCTACGGAATGTCCCAATTGTGTTCAACAATTAGAAGTCCAACGGCTTAAGCTGGTTGTAGGAAATTGTTCTCCTCGTCCAGAGACCATTGAACACACTCAGTCTGCTGTTACTCGAAGTCGCCCAATGACTCGTAACTTAGTAAGATCGCTGAACGAAAATGCTTTGCAAAATGAAGGTAATCATCTATCTATCATCTATGTTAGATCAGAGTAATAGTGCAATCCCAAATATTACAGCTTCTGTTCGTAGACAGATAGGCCGACCTAACCTTCGCGGTACTGTACAGGCTAGTATAATATTGATTACACCGTCATTCAGCATATGATAGACGAAATCATGACTCGTCTGATGTCAAGCCTTCATGTAAGTCCACGTTCCAATCAAACGTCCTCGCATGAGCAGAGAGCACCCATTCCAAGTTATAGAGTACCCTCGCTTAGTAGTCCGTTTGTCAACCAAGGTAAGGTAGCTGATATAATGCAAAAATGTAACTTGATATTTGAGGGCTCAGAGAATTTTTATATAGAGTAAAATTATTAACAATTGAGACAATCGATAGTGACCTAACAGCGATGTGTAAACACATGCACTTTCGTTTTACCGGTAAGGCAAGAGATTGGTTTTGAAGGTATTACAAAGAGGTGAACCAACTCATTTGGTCTGGCTTTGGTTGTCCTTGTGACTACACTACAAGGACTATGGCTCAGATTTTCGTAGTCAAGAACAAATGCGATCTCGTAAGCAAACGCCAGTAGAAACATTTGCTGTGTATCATGAAGCTGTAGCCTCGCTGATTGATGAATTTTCAGTGAAAATGGAGGAAGAAGAAATTTTAGAGATTCTTAAGAATAATCTGCTGCCTGAGATACGTCATCAGCTTTTGTATCATCCCATTCATACCATTAGTCATTTATGTCGGTTGATGCAAATGCACGAATCTCCACGACAATTTTGGACATGTATGGGAAAACTGTCTCGCAGATCGTCGAATATTCTGCTAAGGTTGTGGCACGCTTTCAGTGTACAAGCCATAAAGCCAGGTATGTCTTAATCGGCAAATCGGAAAACCGTTCAAAGGGTGCACCCAACAACATCAGGTTGCCCCCAAAAAAGTAGATAGTACTCGCACTCGCACGGAATCAGCCACAAGAAATTATGCGCCTCCCAAGATTTTGAATAAGCAGTTAACTGAGGTAGACAATATCTGTGATTCATTAGCCACCGAATCATTTAATAATTCACCGGAATTTAACTCAATTAAATCGCACGTTAAATCTACCTATGGCAGGGCACACGAGATGATTACTTAACGCACTTAACGTAGTAGTTAAGTATAAGAACAAGCAAAAAGCCATGCAGTTTTACATCATCCCATCTATCAAACAAAGAGTAATTCTGGGTATTGATTTTTGGAGGCTGATTGAACTTGCTCCAAACGTTATTAGCTCCTTAGAGGTGGAGTCTTGAACAGACAAAGAAAATGAATGTAAAAAATATCCACTATCCCCGGTGCAGCTGCAACAACTGGAATTGGTTAAGCAACTATTTCCAAATTGTTCCAAAGGTCTTGGTCGTACGAATTTAATTCAACATGATATTGACATAGACAATGCGAAGCCCGTAAAACAGCACAGCGTTTTTATCCGGTCAGCCCGGCTGTTGAGAAACTTTTATTTACGGAGATAGATATTAATTGTCCTTGGAAGTTATAGAGCACTTGTCGTTAAACCAAATAAAATAAGATTTTGTTTAGATGCAAAGAAGCTAAATGCAGTAACGAAAAAAGATGCATATCCTTTACCTAGCATCCGAAAATAACGAAGAAAAGCCTCTCGCGTTTATGTCGAAAAACTGAGTCGTGCCCAGATTAAGAGTTAATGAGCTCGAATGCTTGGCCATTATTCTAGCTATAGAAAAGTTCCGATGCTATTTAGAACTACAAGAGTTCGAGGTCGTAACGAATCATTCCAGTCTAGTTGGGCTTTTGCGTCAACAAAACGTTATAGGTAGACTAGCACGCTGGATTTTTCGACTTCAGCAATTTAAGTCGAAAAGGAAAAGACCACGTAATACCAGACGCTCCCGCACGCTTAAGTAAAAATGAGGTGGCAGCATTGGAAGTTGGTCCTATTATTGATTGTTTTCAAAACTTCCAGATATCAAAGTGATTGACCCGTATCTCTATATAAGAACAGAAGGTTCAGAGCTGAAGTTATTAAGCAAGCTCATGACAGCGTAATTTCATCACATGGAGGAATTCAGAAAACTATATAGAAACTCCGTAGGAATTTGTTTTGGCCTGGGTTAGCATCGGATGTAAGACATTACATTCGTCAATGCGATATTTGTAAAGCAACAAAAGCGCCCAATTACTCACTTCGCTCACCCATGGGGTCACATAACCCTACTTGTAGGCCGTTTCAGAGGTTATATATTGATTTACTAGGTCCATATCCCAGACACAAAAATAGACACATAGCATTGCTCATTGTTTAGACCACTTTAGGAAATACCATAGGTAGCACCCTTTGAAGAAAAACGATTTTTCATGATTTCGGAATACAATTTAAGGCAAATGATTTTAACGCTTTTTTGACACTATTAGGAATTCAGCATTTATATACCGCCTTGTATTCGCCACAATGTAATGCTGCAGTGCGTGTTAATCGATCCTTATTAGTTGCAGTTAGGTCATACCTGAAAAACGATCAAACAGAATCTCTTAGTTCTCTTTGCATCAATCATTAGGATGATCGCCATACAAAGCACAAAAATAATATGATCACCCATGGGGGTGATTATCGTCTACTCAAGAATTTGTCGTTGTTGGAAGAACCTATCGTGCCCTTAACTAGATCTGACAATCTAGCTCTACTTCGTGAAGATATTCAAGCTAACATTCGGCAAGCTTATGAAATAAATGTCAAGCAATATAATCTTCGATCGTATCCTATCTCGTACAAGGAAGGCCAAGAAGTATTTCGACGAAATTTTGCGAGAAGTAGGAACGTTTCACTCCAAAGATATACGAAACTGATGCCCGCTAATCTTCCGTCTATCGGTGTAAAATTATCAGGTGAGTAATTGTCGCTCTGCCTTGTTTACTTGACTTTGAATTTTAACGGCTTTTTCTAGTTGGTCAGCTACACTTTCTAACACCTCCAAATGTCGCTCAAAGGTATCAGACACAATTAGAAGATCATCAAGGTAAATGAACACTTCGTTACGCAAGTGCGCTGGAATGATTTTATCTTTATTAGTCTTGACATGGTATGCGGGGAATTAGTAAACCAAAGGGAATTTCACTGGTACAGGGGTCGGGAACGTTGAAGGCAGTTTTCGGCCGTGATTTAGGATCAAGAGGGATTCGCCAAACGCACCCTTTAAATCCAAGCTAGTTATAAATTCAGCCTGGGCAATCTTCCCAAAATACCATCAATTATAGGCATCGGGTATGCGTCTTTGACAGTAACCCCGTTTACTTTTCTGCTCTCTATATATAATCGAACTTTGCCAGGTTTTTGTACTAAAACTGCAGGTGAAGACCATCTACTATTTGACTCTTCGATTACGCCTAACTTTAGCATACGGTCGAGCTCTTCGGACATAAGCTTCTCCGTTGCAGGGGAGACAGGATAATGATGTCGTTTAATCGAATTTGCGCCAGCAACGTTAATTGAATGACTGATTAAATTCGTTCGTCCCAAACCTTTTTTGGCAAAATTCGGAAAATGATGAATATATTCTGCTAGTGATGTTTGTTGTCGTTCATATAGAGTTCGCGCCATTGGATCATCTAAAGCTAAGATATGAAAATCTTCATTCAAAAGATGTCGGGGCAACAATTGGAAGCTATTCCAAAAATCTATACCTAAATAAAACTCTCCAGATTAAGATGGAACTATATAAAAGGTTTTCGTTTCGATAACTGACTTCTGTGGTTAGGCGACCAATAATTCCTCGTGCTTTGCCATCAGCAGTTCCTACTGCGGCTGATAATCGTTTGAATGCACCCGTCTTACTCCTCTGCAAAATTACCCCCAATACAGGATACAGAAGCTCCGGTATCTAATAAACAAACTACTGTTTTTCCCAGTATCATGACTTGAGCATAAGGGCGGAAGTCTTTAACTGAGGCCAACAAAGCTGATAGAACATAGTTATCCGCGATCGAGAACGAGATATGGATATGACAGTATTTCCAGTGTAATTCACATTGCGTAAATCAGGGTATCTTGTCTTAGCAGGTATAATTTCGTGTAATAATTTACAGTTATCGTTTAATCGATATTGGTCTCTTTCGAGGCGAACTGTCTGCGTGCACTTGTCACCTGTACCAAAACCATAGCAAAATACACGACCTTCTGGTACGCATTCTTGATATCGGTGTCCTTTGCCACCGCAATTCCAACAAGAAGAATCAATGGCGAATTCCTCGAATTCATCAGATACCTCAGTTTCCGAGTCGATATCTGATTATTGTAGCACTAGGTTTCGCAGCATACAGAATCTCATGCTGAATCTCTGGAAGGAGATTGGCTCATAAAGTTTCTACAAGGGCCTGCTGAGACATTGGCTGAGCGAGCTTATCAGCCAAAGATGCATTGGCGCCATAAAAATCATCAAACGACTCATTTAGGCGCTGTTTGCGTTGCTCGATCTTTAAATGAATATTTTGATCAGTTCGAGTACCTTCAAATTGGCCTTTAAGGGCACAACATAAATCCCTCCAATTGACTTTGGCTACACTTTTATAATAGCGCCAACACCATTAGCTGGCAGTACCACCGAATAAGTTGCTTGCTTGACGTGCCACCAACTCATAATCTTCATTCAGAGTTTGTTTAGTCTATAAATAAAGTCATCGATAGACATCGAACCTTTTTCATTAAATCGTATCTTCCAACTAAACTTATTTGACTTATACGATCTGGACGTAAAACAAGGGATATTGAAGTCTGATTTGTGTTTCTTTCCGACGTATCGGCTTGAACAAAAGATTGAATTGACTGAGTTTGCAACCTTGCCTGCAGGTCTTGCTGTTCTCCTTTTTCCAATTCTTCATTAGGAATTGTGGGTCTTTCGTCAGTTGCCGATGAAGAAGAACTTTGCAGACTTACCGCAATTACTTGTGCTAACTTGTGCCACCTTGTTCGTTGGTCATCGTATTAGTCTGCATTGCCATCGCGGCTGATATGGTAGAAGTCACAACTGATTGCAATGCCTCCAATGTGGGTGTTTCTGAGTTACCTGTTTCGGTGACCGAACCGGTTGAAGGTTGACGACTACCTAAGGGTTCGCTCATGGTTGCATTATCTGTTCGCTAGGCCAGCGATCTCGTCTAAAGCCAATAAGTAATCGAAGGTGTGCGAGAAGATGAAGGCTGTCGATCCACTTGAAAATTTTCTACGGATCCGGAATTTATTGTTTCTAGAGGTTTCTTACACACGGGACACAGTTTTTTGTTTCCTGCTACTGTATTAAAGCAAGCTCTATGAAAACTGTGACCAAAACTGATCGATAGATTCTGAGCCTGACATATAATACTTTGTGACGCCCAGAGTTTTCAATGGTAGTCAAATCTTCAGAACTGTGGGTGCAAGGCATTTCAAACTGAATTTAATAAATATAACTATGAAATTGTTCTCTATAAAAATAAATAAAGGTATTCAAAAACCAAAGATAAGAAATACAAATTTCATAAATATTTATGGATTTCATGCAATCGCTTTCCATAGTGGTAAAGGTTTGCATCAGCTTAGTGTAGATTTGGCTAGTCATAGAAAAGATTTAAGGGAAGACCTAATAAACACTTTTAATTGAGCGGCAAGTGATGGTTCTACACCAAGCCCCTTGACTCCAGCGACAATTAAAAATGTGAACTTCATCAACAATAAATCGATGTACAATTGAGATTCGGGTGAATTTACTGTGACGCAGAAAGGCAGGGAAACATAAGGCAAATGGCAACAGTTCGATCCCATCTAAACTTACGACCACGGCAGTATTCTCCCGAAATCTCTAACAACTAGGAAGGGAAAAATATTTAGCGACAGAAGGGAAGGGAAGCTATAAGGTAGCGAATTAAAATTAGAAAGTAGCGCTAGCACCATAGGCAACTATACGGATTTTTTTTGTTTCACTTCAACAATAGACGGGATGGCCGTAGCTCGTTTCTTCACGTGTAACCAATAAACAACGATTACTAAACAATGCAAAAAAATATACAAGGATTCAAATGGCTTTGTAACTGCAGATCACGGTGTAATGATCTCCAAAAGCTATAACGCATCCAGTGATCTTGACAAAACTCATGATCTAGCTGTTTGACTGGCTTAGGCAGTATATAAAACTCCATAAAGTCTTTTGTAATACAAGGATTTAAGAATAAAATGCAAACTGACGTCATTTACACTGACTTCAGCAAAGCATTTGACTCGGTAAGCCAGTGTTTACTTATTCATAAGTTAGATGTCCTTGGCTTCCCATCCCATCTTCTTAAGTGGAACTCCGACTACCTTAATCTCAAAACTCAGAAAGTTCTTTTTAAAAACTCTTACTCTAAGCCCCATACGGTTACATCAGGGGTACCGCAGGGTAGCCCCCTCGGTCCCCTCTTCACCTTATATCCCACTCTCGTGTACTGATGTACGCCGACGACATTAAACTTTGCTTGTCCTTCAACGGCTCTCCCCACTTCAGGCTGCAAGATGACTTTGATTCTTTCCAAATGTGGTGTCAGGTCAACTTATTAAATCTCAATTGTTCTAAATGCAAAGTTATGTCGTTTTGTCGTAGCATACCGCTTCAGACATCGTACCTTCTTAACGATATTCCCTTAATCGGATCAACGCAGTTCATGGCTTGGGTGTTATTTCAGACCTTAAATTAAAATTCGACTTACACATTTCAATTACCCTCAATAAGGCTGTGGGTGTTCTGGGTTTTATCAAACGATGGTCGCATTAATTTGATGAACCTTATATAACTAAACTACTGTATACTTCTCCCGTTCGACCTATTTTAGAGTACGCATCGTGTGTTTGGTGTCCCAATACAGGAATCACCAGGACCACTTTCAGTCTTATTTCTAGTCTTGAGTTTGTCTGACATAACTCCTTTATATACCTGCTCTAGCCTAAACTTTGATTCCTTAGTATAGTTTTCTATGTTATGCAGTTGTTCTGTAAACCCTATTTTATTAAAATATTTTTTCGAATGGCGTTGTTGCCGAAAACTAACTCATATGAAAATAATTGTGTGCCATAGAGGGGTTAGTGTTGAAACAGTATACGAAATATTGAAGCCATACGTCCTAATCAGCTTTATCGACTGATATATATAAGTGTATGTAATCATTAAAGGATCGATTCAAATATTGCTTTTGCTACAGTATTTGCACCTTTATTTGCCATTGGGACGGCAACCAAATATTTGGTTATGTCACATATTAATGTGACTATATACTTGTTCCCATTCTCAGATGTAGATTTTCGTATGTACTCAGTTATATCTTTCGCCATTCCTTTCCAGAAATATCTTTTGACCTGCCATTATGAGCTCCTTGAATAGATTCATCATGAAATGTAGACAGTATTGCTTATTTTTCTTTTCCAGTTTTAATTAGGGTCACCGGGTTGAGTAGCGCCACTCTCAATGATTTTAATGTTTTATTGCCCATTTCTTTAAATTTATCAGTTGAAAAGTGTTCAAGGATATTTTCTCACGGTGCCATTTTGAGTTGGCTGATTTCATTTATACCGGCTTGCGTTTCAAGCCTTTGGGAGAACTTACCGAAGTTAAGATTTCCATTAATATATAAATCGCCAACATCATATCTTGCAGTAATTTTCTTTTGATGATTTCATATACGTGTGTGTTTGGATTCATTAATACCGTTTTAAGCTTTTAAATTCAAAGGCATGCTGGCAATCAGCTGTCCCTTCGAATTTTACATCTTTTTTTACGTCAACTTGTTATGTGACGAGAATAATCGGCAACATTTTTAACAAAATAATTAGTAAATACACAGATCTTCTAGCGCTGTCTGCGTTTGTATGGACTGGTTATTTCTTAATAATTATTTGGTGTAAAATATTTGTTAATATTTGGTAATAAATATTTGGTATCATCAGGCCTCCTTCATGAAGAATGAGCACTTATCTGGATGCAACTTTATGTTGTTTTTTTCTGCATTTGCAGAGACATTTGTGAGATTTTTAGTCATTTCTTTTTCATAACAACCAGTGACAATTAAGTCATCCACGTATGCTTGAGAATGCTTGAGATGGTTCGAGACCAGTAAATGCAATTGTCATCATTCTTTGCCATTCTTAAGCGATATGGTAACCGGGATAAAGACATTAAGTCTATTCACGACAAATATTTGGCTTGGACTAATTGATCAAAAATATCATCTATTCTTGGAAGCGGAAATTTTTCTGCTACATTTTTTTTTTTAATTTGATGATAATCTATCACTAAACGCCATCTTTTCTCCTTTGAACGTGGTAAGGCTTTCTGTGGTACTATTATATTCAGACATTGAGAGTTCTACTATTTTATCTCTAACACATTTAGTTACTTGTTTAGTTCCTTCTCCTTGTTGTAAATGACTTGTAAAAGTTGTGATTGGTTCTGTTTCCAATCCAAAAATATCAGTATATTTTGAACATAATTCTGTCATTATTCTCTTATATGCTGGTGTAGTTCTTTTTAACTTAGTAAGAATTGATTCTGAGAGAGACCTGTAAGTCTGCTATTTGATAAATAGATAATGCTTCAAAATATATTTCCTTTATGTCTAAAATTGTATTGCTGTTGGTAGTGTTTAATATTCGCAAGTATGCGTTTTTTGAATCTGAAATTTAATTATCAATAAAAAATACTATCTCCAATATCCTGATTGGGTATTAGAATTTGGCTATATTTAGTATTTACGTTAATTTTTCTGACTACTTCGCAACGTGATGGTATAATTATCTCGTTGTTGTTGACACTGTGGAAAATTGGTATTTGTATAGAAAGTGCAATATTATTGGGTCTTAAAATGAAACAGTCACTTTCTGTAGTGAAATCTAATTGACAATTGAATTTTTTAATGAGTCTATTTCAAATATTCCGTCGTTTTCTACTATTTGAAAATGATGTGGTATAATGAAGTTAGAAGTTCACACTCCGAGGAATGCTAAGCCTAATGAGCTTAATTATGCTTTTCCAATTCCTGTAATTTGGGTTATATTATTATAATCAATATCTAAAAATTTATCAGAATTTTCTTTTATAACTGCTGATATGTCAGCTCCTGTATCTATAAAAATGTTAATTTCCTACCAGTATGTTCGTGTTGTAAATTCATGCTGATAAATATATTTAAATTAAAATTGATAATGTTAAATGTTGTTTTTTGATTTTAAGTGCTAACGGGGCCTGTGTTGGGCTTGTCCCACACTAGTATTTTGCCTGCAATTGGTTGAGGTGTTTTATTGATTTTTTTAGTTGCTATCTCCGTTTTGTTTCTTTTATAATTTTTACTTCCTCTTCTTCTAACAATTATTGATATTTTGGTCATTATTTCGGTAATAATTGTTTCTATTATTATTACCACGGCCATTGCCTCTACCACGGTATTTGCCTATATTATAATTACCACTTTGGGCTTGACCTCTCTGGGAGTACAAAATGAAGCCTGCATCTTAGTGTATGTACTTACTGACTGCTTCATTCATTGTTGTGAATGTACCTGCTTCTAGTATTGCCTTTAATTTGCTATGCTCACAATTTTTGATCATTTGTTGAACCTATCAACATGCTCAGACGGTAATCCATCATCGATATACGAAGATTCAAATAATTTTTGTAGATTATCGATTTCATTAGTAAATTGCGAGGCTGTTTTGCCTTTTTGAAAGACATTTGCCTTTTTGCTTTTACTTCGTCGGATGTCTCACCGACAATTGGGTCTTGCTATTTCTTAATAATTACAGTAATGGTGTCTCATTCTGGACTTTGTAGAGGGTAGAGCCAATTATCTTAGGCTGTATTACCTCTATTGCTATTGTTTCATATGATCCTTTTATCATATCAACCAATTTTATTGCCGTGATGAATCTTTATAGGTAGATTTTTTTAAATCAAATCCTGGCACTGCATGCGAAATTTCCTTTATATACGCCGTGGTGGAAGGCTTTGCTCTATTACACTGAAGCTTGTATCAGAATCTGTAAAATCTTGATCTGAATTGCTTTAAAACAGCAGGAGTCGTTAGAATATTTAAATCGTCTTCCTATATTTCTGAGTTTGAAAATTCAAGCTCTTTTGGATCTACTGAGTCAATCTGTCATAATTTTGTCGATTCCGGTTCTTCACCAGTTTCGAATGTCAATGGGGTGTTTAGGATTGTTGGTTTGATATATCCAAATTATACCTTTTTGTTTTATGGATATTGTTTGATAGTAGTTTAATCAAACATTTTGATACCTGGGACCAGTATGTCTTATCTAGATTGTCTCTTTGGGCATGTATTAGTATACGTGCTTGATTAAAGCATTCCACTAATATTTCAGCTTGTTTTTCAATTTGTTTACTTTTATATATAATTCCTTATATTGCATTATAGTATGGATATTAATTTGTTTTTAAATGCTACCATTACGAGGGTTCTGCCTAGTAGTGGGTGTCTGCTTATTACTGATTTCACTTGCACGCGGGGAATGGTGGTCAATACAATTGCCTTTTGTGTTTGTGTGCAATTTATTAAAGGTTTAGAGTACTCTAATTCATATATGCTTATAGGTGTCGTCAATACTAATTGTTGAATTCTCTTTTAAAAATAAACATTTCTAACATAAACTTGTCTTATTGCTTCTATTGTGGACATAATAAAGCACATACATACATATCAACATATGCATAATTGTTTATTGAAAAGTATTTCTTTACATTTTTGCAATTTTATCCAATTCAGGGGGTTGGTTCTGCTTATATAGCGTTTTTAATGGATTTTTTTTATGTTTTACATACAAAATTAAATGAAATTGAGCGACATTGACAATTCTCAAGATAAGGAGTAAGATCCACAATGATTGACATTATTAACCACATTGGTCATATTATCTTTGGTCTAACTATCGTCAGAACCGAACCAAACCATTTCTTAATCAGCGCAGAATCTGAGAATACACCCCGGAACGCCATCAGGAGCAAGGAAAAAGCCAGACTTAGTAGACCTGAGTTCATTAAGCAATAAGCTTTCAGTAACTAGGGGAGGTGGGATATTATTAGACCTGTGTAAGCTATTAGGGTATATCAGATCAGACCGATACTTAAGAGAGGAATCAGTTGTTTGAAAGAACTCAGCAAACAAGTTGGCAATGTCTTGATTTGTATTTGCTTTAGTATTTATATAAAATAATGGATAACAGCATGAATAGGATTATCCATAGTAACGTGTAGTAATATGTGAAAAGGGTCTTCAGGAAGCAAAAGCGGACTGACTCTAGAGATCACTGAAATAGAAGCAAATATCAATTCAAGTTGGCGATTCAATGAGTTTGATAGAAAATTAACTTGAGATAAGGTCAATTGAAGTAGGCCATCAACAAATTCGTGTTGCCTTGAAGGTATCAAACCAGCTGAGTCGATCACAGAGGACCATAGATGTTGAAGTCACCAAAGTCCAACGATTGATCAGTATCAGAAAGATAATCGAAGTAAACAGAAATATCAGAACGTGGAGGAATGTAAAAGACAGTGATAAAGAAATACATTTAAAAGTACATATAAATTCAATTACATTAGGAAAATTTAGCAGAATTGGTTCCGATAGAAGGCCGGAATCAACACGAATCAATACGCCATCACCCTGGCGGGAAAATCTATAGGCAGTATAATTATAAGGAAAATTGCAGAGTCTAATATATCGGGCTTAGACCAAGTTTCAGTAAAAATTAAAATATGAAAATGAAAAGATAGGCTACCAATGTAAACTGTAAAGAGTTTAGATTTAAGACCTCTAACATTTTGGTAGGCAAGAAAAAAGATGAAGTTAGTTTTTTGGAGCTATGTTAAAAGATAAAACTCAGGCCAGAAACTTTGTTGAAAGATTGTGTCAAAACAGTTGTCCGGAACACCTATCTTGATTGCGCGTAACATTAAACCTAGGTTTTTCTACCTTAATCTTCGAATTATGTAAACTAGTTTTCCTGTACATAAGTGAAAACATCTGACACATCTACAGCTAGTCTAGAAATAAAGACCATCTTCGGCTTGGAATGAAGATAAGAGGTCTAGGCAGGGCAGCCACAGAAGTTGGTATGACACTGGGCGCGACACTGGAAAGTTCGAGAGGGGGAGCAATTTCCAACCTTTGCACAGACTAGGAACCTTCAGTTTTTGGGTTATACATCCTTTCCTGATTGGCCGGAGGGCAGTCGCTGCACAGGCTGGGGACTGTAACTATCGAGCGAACTAGGAGTACAAAAGACAGAATCTAAATAACTTCTTTGCTTATAACTGTATAAGGACCTAAATATTTACTCTCCAGTTTATGAGTTGTCTCATTATTAAGCATAACGAAACTTCCTATTTCTAACTCTATATCATTTAGTCTTTTGTCGTACTCTAACTTACGTTTCTGTTTTTCTATTTCTATTATTGATTTTGCTCTTTTATAAGCAACGTCTATTCTATACTTGAACTCTTTTGCGTAATCATCTACGTTATATATAGGGTCAATTACAGTATTCATGAACAGTCGATTTAGTTGGGTTGAGACAATATGTGAAATAATTCAACCATATGTTTCCCAATTATTTTTGTCAATCAAAATGTATGAACGAATATATTCGTTTTGTGGTCATATGCTGTTGATTGTATATTATTTACTTTCATATACGTGCATAAATCTTTTATAAGTGAATTTTTGTATTCATTACCCATGTTATGAAGGTCTTTATAGGACCGCACTTTGGTTTTGCTACTGTTTTTGCACTTTTATATGCTACTGGTATTGTAACTGGATATTTATGAGATCACATATTATGGTCATTGCATACTCGTATCCATTCTCTGAAAGAGGTAATGGTCCGATTGTATCAATTGAACAAGTAAGAACGCCATACTCGTACTCTGCATTTATTCAATATTCGACACACTCAAAAGTATGAAAAATATTTTTTTTTCGGGGTGGGGTGATCTTATACAAAATGTGTGGCAAAATTTGAAAACAAATTTGATCCGACGCCCTAGATGGGGAGTCTACGTACCAAATTGGATCTCTCTACCTCTTACGATCTCCGAGATCTAGGTGTTTATACGGACGGACAGACGGACGGACGGATGGATGGACGGATGGACGGATGTAAATAAAAATGTAGATACTTCATGGGACGCTTCCTTTTGCCTGTTACATACATTTGCACAAATACAATATACTCGTTTACTCTACTAGAGTATTTCACATGGTTAACTGAAAATTGTGATATAATTAAAAATTAAAATAATTAAATTTACCGAATTTATTTGGAAATCGTGACTAATTAAAAATAAATAGAAAAGTAAATCAATTATATATTGTCTACAGTCCGTTGTATTGTTCCCTGTCCAATTCCTGTTATATTTGATGTATAAATTTGACTAACATTTTAATATTATGCAAATATTATTCTTTAAAATTACTTCTGTATCTACTAAAAATGTCAATGGCATATATTTTTTCCCATTTTACTGTTGTCAAGGGGGCTTGTTTACTTTCCGAGTTGCCTTGTTTAACTCAAATCTGTTTTTTTTCTGTCCACATCCTCTGTTTGAGCCGCCTCTGTATGAGCCGCCTTGAGGATTGCTTCTGGTGGCAAGTCTATTACCATTATTGTTTTTATATCTATATCAGCCTCTGTCGTATGGTCGGCCTCTATTATCACCTCTACCGCGGTTACCGTCACGATGAGTGTAATTCTGGTGGTATAGGACAGTGTTAGTTTGTCCTGTTGCTTCTGTGGAACTTTTGACAAATTTAAGTATGGCATCGTTCATGTTATTGAATGTACCTGCCTGCATGAAAAGTCTTACCTTATCAATAGCGCTGTTTTTAGTTATGGCCTTTACACCTTGCGCTGTTCTTTATTCAGTAGCTAAATCAGAATTTAAGGCATCATTAATATAGAGTTTCTAGAGCTTTTGTCAATTGCTCCACCTATTGAGCAACAATACATATGTTGGCAGTTTCGCTCTCTTGTTGTAAATTTAAGTTTTTGGCTGATAGTACTTCAACCGACTCTCTTTTTATTGTTCTTGATAGTTTGGCTATTATATCAGTTTTTTCATTCAGTTAAATTCAATTTATTAAGTATCTTGCCTGGCCTTTTAATTTTGTCTTTACTAAATTAATTGCGGTCGCTTCATGATCGCCTTTTAGTGAATCTACTAGATTCAATGCGTCTTTGAAACTCTGAAAATGTTCAGCTTTGCCATCATACTCAAATAATGCGAACGAAGCTGTTTTAATGATATTTGTTTGAGTCATTATGAGGTGTTTTTGTTCTATTGTGATAGACCCTAAATCTGAGTCGGAAGAATCAGTTATTGAGCCAGTTTCTGATTCTGTTTTCTTTATATTTTGAAATAGAATCTAAAAGAAGGGATTCATGGAACTCGGCTGGAAAATATATGGTGTTTGGATATAGTATATATCATATATAGTATATAGCAGCTTATGTTTTTCTGCAACATATAAAATTTTTTCCATAAGCCGTGTTAATACCTCTTTTACTTGTAATACTTGTAACGATGTAAAATTTGTCTTATGTTCTAATACAATTAGACGAATTTTGTTGAATGTATTCTAATGTGTTTGAGTTTTTAAGTGATTTGATATATGTGTGCTTTTGTTTAAGCCCTTGAAAAACTCATTAGACTCGTCTCGTAGCTCTTTAATGTTAGCAATTATCTTTGCCAATCCATAAGTTTTGGACTGCTACGAGACTATTGCTCCATCGAGTACTAGCAGAAGAAGATTTTTTTTTGTAATGTGTATGATAATTGTATTTAATATACAAATTAGTACTTAAATACTACATAATCTTTAACCCCACCTACATTTTGTATTCTATATATTTTGTATTCTTTCTCTATTATCCTGGCCACAAGTTCTTTGATAGATTTTTTTGTGATGTATATGTCTAAATCATTTGCCTTACTCATATAATTCGCGTTAAGGCATCTATTATGTAATTTATATTTTTAAAGAATAAGCTAGCGCACATTAAAATGACAATGATAATCAACAGCGTTGTTATCAATCCTAAATCCTGATCCTACAAATGGTATATTCCTTAAGATATTTATGCCTTAAGCCAATTATTCCCATCGGGATTATTTTTTACCGATTTACTTATTCGGTTAGCAGTTATTTACTTGTTATTCAAACTTTTTTGTTTGTTTCTTTGCTGTAGACATATTAGTATTATTATTATTTTTGTTTCTGCAGCATGTAATGAATTCCACATTTTACAATTTTCCTACCTACTTTTTAGCATAGCTGTACAGGCTATACTTCTAATCGGACAGAGAAGGTTCTGCTTACAATTATTTTTTTACAATAATTTATAATAATATATGTTAATAATTATGTATATGTGTAAATGTCATCTTCGGTCGTCTTCTATGTTGAGGCGTCAGCTGGTGGTCGCCGGATGTGGCACGCTGACGCGCCTTCGAAGGCGCAAGTGGCAGTGTGCCTCTCGCGCTTGTTGTTTCTCTGCTGCAGTTGTAAACGCCCTAATAGCTCAGGCGGGCCGGTGCCGGTCTTCGCACATGTCTTTGTTGTTAAGCAAGTGGATTTGCAAGCCCAACTTTATGGTGGTCCAGGGCAGTCGGTCGGTCAGGCGTTCAGGTTTCTCGGTAAGATCAAGTTTGTTTTTAAATTTTGCCATTATTCCGTCGCTGCCTTCTGAGGTGCCAGTTTCAAAAGTGAAATTCTTTACCTATGTACTGATGCTGTTGTTGTCCTCGTGGCTGCTGTTGCTAAGGTCCCAATCGAGTCACGGTTAAATTAATTAAAATTGAAAATCTTGTTTTTCTGGGGAACGTCTGCTCCCTTCAGTGCCTTATTAATAATTTAATTCTTAAAATTCTAAAAGAAATACATTTGTGAGTTTAGCCCTAAGCTGCGTCGCTGCTTCAGTAGAGAAGTCAGCGGCGGAACAGTATTATGTATATATGCTTATGTTTAACATGCATAATGAGTATGTATTGGACAGAGCGAGTTATGCACATATATATCATGAGCAGTCAAGGCATGGGCATACTGACGCGGCTTTGTTTGTGCACGCTACTTTCACGTGCGATCATATGATATTGTCGTTGTGTGTATTATGTTTATGTAACGACTACGTGTTGCTGATCAATGTATTAGTAATACACTGAATACAGTGCACTCTCGATATATGCGCATACTACACCACTGCATACTTCTCCGCATTAGTTTTGAATACACATCGGAGGAAGGAGGGGCTTCTAGTCTGGGTTTCGTGCGTAACAACATAAGACGCTGTGTCAATGACTACTTCGAGACCGAATACATTTGAGTAGAGGCTGGTCCGCCGGTTGCAGTTTAGCCAACAGCGACAAAGAAGCCGTGCTCTTCCACTTCAGGGAATATGCCATTGGAGTTAACGGGGACATCAAGGAGATGTGCAACCAAGTGTTGATACAGCCGCAGGATAGATCCGCGCGCTGTCAAAGCCGTTCTCGACTGCCACTGCGTTGATGACTACGTGGACAGCTTTGTAAGCAAAACCCAGGCCATTGCTATATCAACAAGGGTGAGCGATATGCATCAATCCATTGGGATTTGTGACCAATTATATATTTACCACCAAATTATTGCTGCGGGAATTTTGGCTAAGAGGGGTTCAATGGGATGAACCACTTCCGGATGAAGTCGCCTATAAGGGATAGTGCCAAGATATGAACAATGTGGGAGAGTTCCGAAGTCCACGCCATTACTTTGGTTCAGGACTTATGGGGGTAATACAACTTCACGTTTTTATGGCCGCAAGCCAGTCCACGTTGGCTGCTGTGGTCTACTAGAGGGTCACCTACGAAGATAAAGTATTAGTATGAGCCTCCTTGGTTGAAAAATTTCATCTGCTCAGCATGGGCTTATGAAGCGTAGGTCTACCACCACTAATTTACTTCTATTTTCTTTTTTTGTAATTCAAGGATTAAAGAATAAAATACATTTACACTGACTTCAGCAAGCATTTAAAGTCCCTGTTTGCTCATTCATAAGTTAGATCTCCTTGGCTTCCCATCCCATATTCTTCAGTGGATCTCCGACTACCTTAGCCACAGAACTCAGAAAGTTCTTTTTAATAATTCTTACTCTAAGCCCCTTATGGTTACATCAGGGGTAACGCAGAACTTGCAGAACTATAACTAGTAAGAAAAATTAAGTAGTCTTACCATTATACAGTTTCGTCAACGGATGTGTAGGCCTTTAAAACTTACATATATGCTTCAACAATAACAATATGCAATATGCAGGCAAGGTTTACGTACATTCATAAATACAAACGTTTATTTTTGTTCGGAAATGACGTGGTGCGGCTGGTTTGGGTACGGCTAGTTTGCAAATCGCTTCAGTAATTCCTCGGTGTCACGGAACTTCGAGAGATTTCACTTTTCAAAAATACAATTTAAAATTCGCTACAACTAACTGGCTGTTTTTATTTTATTTATGTATTTCACTCTATATTTTTGTTAGTGATTCAAATGGAATACTACATGTTATTAATGTGAATGTATATTAATTTAGTCATGAAGTTTGCAACGCACAGAAGGAAGCAATTCCGACTATATAAAGTACAAGGGGGGAGTCGATATAACTATGTGCGCCTGTCCGTCCGTCTGTTTCAACACAAAGATCTCAGAAGTCATGGAAGCTACAGTTCTGGAATTTTTACCAGATCCTTCTTTGCTTGCACGCTGTTCAAGTTCGATTTTCATTAAGATCAGACAGCTACATCATAAAGCTCCAATATAACCGATTATTCCGGAATGAACAGAGTGGATACAAAACAAATTGAGGAAAAACAAAAAAGTTATACTACTAAATGTTTATTCCGGAACAATCACTTATATGGTAGTTATATGATATAGCTGTTCGATCTTGATCGGGTCAGCGGACGTGACCGACCTCCTCGAATGGATACAAACCGAATTTGGTTTGATTTGCCTGAATAATAGAAAAGTTAAGCGGAACAATCTGTCATATGGGAGCTATATGATATAGCTGCCTTATCTCGGACCAGATCTGGTCAGCGGACGTAGGGTCCCCTCAAACGCATGCAAACCACATTTGGTTTGATTTGGATAAAAACAGAAAAGTAACGCTCCTAAGTATTCATTCCGGAACAATTGGTTTTATGGGAGCTATATGATATAATTGTCCCGATAAACGTAAAATAAAAAATTAATAAAAAAATCGATTTACATCGTTTTTAATACAAATTTAAAAATGCAGTAAAATCGCCCAAAAGATGGTGAAGCGCTAATATACAGTCTGTCAAGAAACACTTTACACACTCCAAAAAAATTCATTTGTTTGACTTTAAGTATGAATATTATTAGGTTTTTTCTTAAGAAAAAAGTTTTTTAATGATGCACGATTCTTTAGTTAAAAGTTTAAATACTATAAGAAAAAAAAACCATATGCAAATTGTAATTCATTGCTGATAAAAACAACAAAAACCATGTTTACACATTTTTGACACTGTCAAGAAATTCTTTACACAAAATAATTTTATTTAGTCTAAATCTAAAAACTAAAAAACAACGTTAACATTAGGAATTTTTAATACTTAGTATGTCCTCCCTCGGCTCTCACAACATGTTGAAGACGTTTTGGCATGGATTTAATTAATTTTTGGAGGTATTTTAGTGGAATTTTATTCCACTCTTCCAAAATAATAGCTTTTAGGCTGGCCTTATTTTTTGGGCTTCGTTTTCCGACCGCTTTCTTCAAATAAGCCCACAAATTCTCAATGGGGTTAAGATCAGGGCTCTGTGGGAGTGTATCTAGCACTTTTCCGCAGTTATATAACAGCCAGGTTCTCACATTAATCTCCTTATGCTTCGGATCATTATCATTATGTAAAACTGAAAATTAGGTGTGTTGTTGCAATAAAAACCAAATTTTTCCGCACTGGCTGTTAATAAATTGTTTTTTAGAATTTGCAAATAGTGAGTGGCATTCATAGTGTCCTCTATAAAAACAAGATCGCCGACTCCAAGGCTAGAGAATGGCTTACGCCATACGGTTAATGGCTTACGCCATACCCTGGGTGGGCCATGGTTCATTAATTTTGCTCAAGGCAAAACTATAACGCTTTTCAATGTTGGCTGCTGAAAGTAGCGTTTTTTTTCTAGCAGCTCTTGAACTGTACCTATGCCGTAGGATGGCCTGGCGTACGGTTTCGTGAGAAACAACAATGCCACATTGTTCTTCAAGTTCTGTTGCAAGATGTCTCAACGAAACATTGGGAGTTTCGTTGATTCTCCGCAGGATTAGGCGGTTTGCCCGCTTAGAAATCTTGTTTTTGCGACCACCTTTTCCCTTTGCTTCGAGTCTACCTTCGTTTTCTGCACGGTTGAGTACATTATAAATAGTTTTCCTTGAAACGGAAAACATTTTAACCAATTCTCCAACAGATTTACCCCATTGGTGATTATAGTAAATCAATTGGTTGACATCAAAGGACAATCTCTTTCCAGGCATATCGAAAAATTTAAAAAGCACGAATTTGGCAACTTTTTCAGCACAATTTCACAATCAAATTAAATCAAATGCAAAACTGAAGCTGAACGAAGCAAAGGGAAAAAGCATAGAATGCAATAAAGCGCCGTTATTCTTAAGAACTAGACTAAGAAGAAATACAAAACAAAGTGTGTAAAGAATTTCTTAACAGTGTCAAAAATGTGTAAACATGGTTTTTGTTGTTTTTTTCAGCAATGAATTATAATTTGCGTATGCTTTTTTTACTAATAGTATTTAAACTTATTACTAATCAATATAGCATTACAAAATTTTCTTTAGCTGTAATAAAAGGTATTAATTTTTGTACTTAAAGTCAAACAATTGAATTTAAGAAAACAAACACAAGTTTTACCTTCCCAAAAAAAAAAAAAAACGGCAAGGAAAGACAATGAAAAAGTAAGGGTACCTTATTTCTCAATGACTGATAGGCACACAGATGCAAAAGTGTGCCAGTTTTAGTTCAATGTGTTTAACTCAATGTATGCTTAAACGTTTACAGATGGGGGGAATTGGCTTCTCCGAAACGCAGCATCTAACTAGCCAAATAACCAAACGTCTAAAAATAATTCATTAATTCTGTTGCTACTTGTCGGTTGCAGTTACATAGTGAGTAGCGGATCAAGTTTGGTTGTCCGTGGGACTTCAACATAAAAATTGATCTTTAACCGATTTAACTATATCGATGTTTTCTCACTCACTTGACCTTAAGCTTGCTAAATAAGAGTATTTAAAAGCGATTTATTTAACCAAATATAGGGTTTTCTTGATATTTCCAGAGAATTTAACATTTTCATGTGCTTTTTTTCTAATTATGTTCGAAAATCTTCTAAATTATAATCGTTGGAAATATAACAAGTAAGAACGCTATAGTCGATGGGTCTGACTATAAAATACTCGTATTCCAATTATTATCTACAATTATTATCCGATCTCGACAAAATTCTGCAAACCGGTAGATTATGTGCTTTACATATACAGAGTTTCAACTAAATGCTTTAAAATTAGTGGAAAAATATAAGGTTTTATAGATTTGCGGGGGCGGGGCAAAATTTAAAACCAAACTTGATTAGACACCCCACAAGGAGATTCTGCATACCAAATTTGGTACCTTAAGCTCTTACAGTCTCCGAGATCTAGGTGTTCATATGGACGGACATGGGTAGATCCACTCGGCTGTTGATACTGATCAAGTTATATGGGGTCTTAGACGCTTCCCTTTGGCTCTGACATACATTTGTACGAATTCAATATAATCGTTTACTCTACTAGAGCACAAGTATAAAAATATGTACAATTTAAAATTCGCTGACCCTCAAAAGCGCTGTAAAACTATGAATCTAGTAGCCACATACCTTTTTCCGAACAAATTGCTTTCTTCAATCGTCATAGATTTAGATTTCCTAAAGCTAGTACCATTATTTCACTATACCGTCTAGCCTGTTGTCCAACGGTAAAACAAAATCGGGAGTTGCAGTTGAATACCAGAATAAAACAAGAACAATAACAGTCAATGAGCTTCTCACTGAGCATCTACATATTCTCACAAATGAGTGCTCTCTCGCACATTTGGTTGTTGTAACCGATTCAAAAAGCAAAAAGTTCTAAAATATGATGTTGAAAGCGGTGTTGTTATAAGTAATTTCCACTGTATATGTGTAATTTTATTTTAACAATGGGGATGGTGACATGGAATTTTTCTAATAATTTATAAAATGTCTGTTGTTAGATTTCTAGTGCTTAGTTTTGTTGCTTGGAAAACTCTGCTGGTGTGTAGACAGTGAGAGACGCACGACGATCTCTCTTTCATCCATCCGTCAGGCGCTTCCACACGATGATTTTCTTATAGAGCTTGAATAAAATTGTCCGCAAGATTTTAGTTCAGTGAATACCTCTGTGAAAAACGCAGGCTCCGCATTTATTTTCAGCATTTTGTTACTTAATCTGTTCACAATCACGAGACATCTGCAAAAACAAGAAATTGACGGTAATTAGTTTTTTATAATATCTATTACAAGTATTTAAAGATATTAACGAAGTGCATATACAAGGACCCTTGTTAGCTTATACTTAAGTTCCCTACGTTTTTGTATTCAAACACTTCACCATTGAGACTTTTAAGCAAGTACCCTAAATACATAACACTAGGTAACAAAATATATATATTTTTTTAAATTTGTATAATTTACCGGGCCTACTTTTTCTGTTATCGACACATACATATTTTAAAGCTAGATTTATGGATGTTTCGGGGTTTCTCCATCGATTTCTATGATTGATACAGGCATGGGCTTATAATTTAATATTTTTGCGATTCCTCTCTATGTAGTCGACGACGTCTAACTAACATAACTAAGTTTGGAAAATTAAATTTTTTTTCTAATATTACCAGATTGATAAATTTTTGTTTTTAGCGACAATTTTTTTTAATTAGCAAGCTCGAGGTCAAAGTGAGTGAGCTCGAGTTTGCTAAATAAAAACCAGCAAGAAAAGCTACCCTTGGCATTGCCGAAATCGAAGAACATTGAAAAGATATAACAAAGGGAAGGTCCAGAGAGGAAGCGAACTTCTTCATCTCGTTACGAGGCGCTATATGTGGGGCTCCGTCAGCGGGCAGAGTGGACATGAGTATTTTGCAACTGTTTTCCTTCTTGCACAAGCGAATCCTCCCAAGCCTGCGATCTGATTACTGCATTCCGTTCCCGTTCTGCGACACAATATCCGACGCTGACTGGGCTAGATAGACTCGGCTGTTGACGCTGGCTAATAATATGTATACTTTATGGGGTCGGAAACGCTTCGTTCTGCGTGTTACATACATTTGCACGAAAACAATATCCTTGTTTACTCTACGAGAGTCGTACTCTATAACAATTTAAAAATAGAAAGTTCGCGAAAATTTTCGAGAAAATAAAAGCATTCTAAAGCAAGCTGAAAGCAGTCATGCTACATTCCTAAAAATCATCGTAAAGCATTTTTTTTTTACTAATATAACTGAACGTTGATGTACAATGCGCGGCACGTTCAAGAAGCCCCGCAATGATAGCAAGCGACGGGGCTTAAGAGAGAAAGCCAGGCTAAAAGCACAAAACTACCGCAAAATTAACCGAGGGGTCCGCTGACACGAAACGCCAACACGGAAAGCAAGAGTGAACACTTAAATGATCTACGGGCTTGGTGCATTAGAAAACATCTTTTATTAGTATTGAAAATTAGTTTAAACAAGAAACTCGCTAAACTTTACACTGAGAGCCTATCTTTTGATTTTCATATTTTAATATTTACAGAAACTTGGTTAAAGCCAGATATCTTTCACTCTGCAATCTTTCCTAATAATTAGGCAGTAATAGATTTGATCGGGCCTCCCGCCAGGGTGGTGGCGTATTGATTGCTGTTGATTCCCGCATTCTGTCGGAACAATTTCTGCTTATATTTCCTAACGTAATTGAATTTATAAGTACTAAAGTGTCTCTTAAATGTTTTTCTGTCTGACACTGCCTCTTACATTTCTCCACGTTCTAATATTTCTGTTTACTTGGATCATCTTAATGCTATTCAATCAATCGCATCAATGCTTTCTGATACCGATCAATTGTTGGTTATTGGTGATTTCAACATCTGTGATATCAGGTGGTCCTCTGTGATCGACTCGGCCGATTTGATACCTTCAAAGCAATACGAATTTGTTGACGGCCTACTTGACTTGTAATTATCTATCAAACTCATTGAATCGCCAACTTGATTTGATGTTTGCTTCTGATCCTTCTTACTATGGATATTCCTATTCCTGCTGTCCCTGTATCATTCAATTTGTCAGCTAGAACAAATTCATTTAGAAAGGCTGATTTCGCTAGTCTTAACAGTGCCCTCCTTCAATCAGACTGGTCACACTTGTACAGATATGGACAGCGCGGTTGACTTCTTTTACTAAATTCTTTATTTCATTTTTAAGGATTTGGTTCCCTTCAGTAGTCCTGTTAGGTTTACTCTACAGTTCTCTAGTTTAAAAAATACCAAATCTAGACTCTTCAATAAGTTCAAAGTCTCGGGAAGGTCTTCTGACTATTCGCGCTATATTGCTGCTCGTTCAAGGTTCACTGGCCTTAATTCCGAGTGCTATAAAGCATAGCATATTTGCATCGCATATTTGCATCTCTTAAGTTTCGGTCTGATTTGATATACACTTATAGCATACACAGGTCTAAAAACATCCCAACTCCCCTAAAAGCTTATTGCTCAATGAACTTAAGTCTATTAAGCTTAACTCTTTTCCTGGTCCTGATGGTGTTCCGGGATGTATTCTCAGATTCTGCGCTGATGTGATTTGTAAGCCGATTCTGAAGCTTTTTGATCTATTTTTGAATTGTTCGCCTTTCTCTTCTCTCTGGAAGGAGTCGTTCATTATTCCTCTCCATAAAAAGGGGAATACGTCGGATGCCCAAAACTACAGAGGTATATCAAAACTGTCTGCTATTCCTAAGATTTTTGGAAAATATTAACTTAACTCTTGTAGTTCTATAATTTCATCTGCTCAGCATGGGCTTATGAAGCGTAGGTCTACCACCACTAATTTACTAGAATTTTCTTCTTTTGCAATACGATTTAAGAATAAAATGCAAACTGACGTCATTTACACTGACTTCAGCAAAGCATTTGATTCGGTAAATCACTGTTTGCTTATTCATAAGTAAGATCTCCTTGGCTTCCCATCCCATCTTCTTAAGTGGATTTCCGACTACCTTTATATCAGAACTCAGAAAGTTCTTTTTAATTACTCTTACTCTAAGCCCCTTACGGTTACATCAGGGGTACCGCAAGGTACCGCAGGTACCTCGGTCCCCTGCTCTTCACCTTATATCCCACTCTCGTGTACTGATGTACGCCGACGACTTTAAACTTTGCTTGTCCTTCAGCGAATCTCCCACTTCAGGCTGTGGGCTGACCTTAATTTTTTCCAATCATTTTGGCAGGTAAACTTACTAAATCGCAATTGTTCTAAATGCAAAGTTATGTCGTTTTGTCGTAGCGTACCGCTTCAGGCATCGTACCTTCTTAATGGTATGCCCCTTGATCGGTTCGACTCAGTTGATTATTTGGGTGTTCTTTTAGACCCTAAATTAAAATTCGACTTACACATTTCAATTACCGTCAATAAGGCTGTGATTGTTCTGGGTTTTCTCAAGCGATGGTCGAAGGAATTTGATGATCCTTATATAATCAAACTACTGTATACTTCTCTGGTCCGACCTATTTTAGAATACGCATCGTGTGTCTGGTTTCCACAATACAGGAATCACCAGGACCGCATTGAGTCTATTCAAAAGAAATTTTTACTCTTTGCTCTCCGTGGGTTGAAGTGGGACCCCAATTCCCCCAATTCAAGTATTCTCCTGCAAATAAACCTTCCATCTCTTACAAATCATAGAATTATGCTTAATGTTATCTTTATAGATAAGCTGATTAATGGTGATATTGACTCGCCGTCTTTAATTAGCCAAATCAGTTTTTGTGTTCCTCGTGGAACTACTAGAAACCATGTTTCCATCTATCTTCAGCACCATTTCGTGTCCTTTGTTGTAACTACAAGACTCCCGACAAGCGTAAAATAAAAAATAAATAAAAAATGCTGTAAAATCGCCCAAAAAATGTTGAAGCGCTAATATATCTATATATAGACAAGCTTACATTTCGATATATATAGTTTGGAAGATGAAGATCTATGTAGTGGTGTGAAATACCCAATTTATTGAAAAGTATCGGTGTATATTGATGGGGAACAAAATGTATAATGTACTAATCAAGAGTTATATATTTGCGTGGAAAACCAAAAATTGTCGATATATGTCGCCATACTCTTGCAAGAAAAACAACAACAACTAAATCACTAAGCCGCAGGCGGCTACATTCACTGATAAACATGCACAAATACATACTGTCATTTGTTCAGTAATCTGAATTATTATGTATGTGTTTACGCAAGCAAGCAAATTTAATTCTTAAAAGTATAGTTCATGACCTAAAAACAAATTTTTCCATAGTCCAATTGCAAGTGGGTCAAAATGGAGGTCGACGGTTGTATGTGGGCATTAAGTGTCCTGTTATTTTCAACATCTTTTAAAATATGTTTTAGCATGCAAAATGACGCTGTTATGTATGTTTTTGTGTGCGTACTAAACGAAAACGTACGTCCACACTCATACACACAACATGGTTGTTTTTGGCTTCTGTGATGCGAATGCCACACCTTATTATCGGCCTAGGAAAGATCAAGGGTTACATATCGGTATATAAAAACCGTATCTGCGTGGAAAACCGAAATCGCGTGGAAAATATATCGTTATCAGATTGGTATCGTTGACAGACGTTCTTGCAAGAAACACAACAACAACATCACGTAATCGCTTGTGGTTAGTATCCGAAACCAGTACAACACAGTCTAATGCATTTGCAAAAACAGACTACGAATCGTCGTCTATATCGTAGTTCAAATGAGTCCTGTTACATACGTCTACAAAATTCGGCATGCAGTTTACTTTGCAACAAAAAAAATGGAACGGGCAACGGTAGTTTTCATATATGAATATACCTTGAATTTGGGTTATACCGTTAAACATTCGCCTTTACTTAATGGTTAAAATCAAATCCTCATATTCGCGGACCGCCGACAATACCAATTAATTAAAAATATTAAGCAATTGTAACAAATTAAATGATATCTATATCTTTTATCAAACATGTAAGTTGCTTTAATAATGGCGAGAAATGTCTCAATGCACATCGATCAAAAAAACTCTTTTTATTATTATGTATCGATAGAATATAAAATGTCGGCGGAATTCATCAATTTAAATTTGCACTTATTTTACGCTACATTTACAGTTTCAGACATTCACAAAAGATCGCAAAAAGCAACAAACTACCGATACCTAGATCGGATAACGACAAAAGGGCTACAGATGGATGGTACTTGCAAGGGCTCGCAAAATGCAAAAGAGCTGCCGACAGATGGTGCACAAAACGTAAATTTGTTTATAGAGGGCGAACCACTTTGCAGACTTAATGATTCCCAAAAATCGATAATGCTGCCAGCTGAATCTAAAATAAACTTCTGTGCAGCAAAATTAAAATTTTTTGCACCTATTCCTTTTTATTATGAATTTATTTTAGTAAAGTTAATAGTTAATAATACTTGTCGGTTGCAGTTACATAGTGAGTAGCGGGTCAAGTTTGGTTGTCCGTGGGACTTCAACATAAGAATTGATCTTTAACCGATTTAACTATAACGACGTTTCCTCACTCTCTTGACCTTAAGCTTGCTAATAATTATTTAACCAAATATAGGGTTTTCATGATAATTTCCAGAGAATTTAACATTTTAATTTTTTTCTAATTCCGTTCGAAAATCTTCGAAATTATAATCGTTGTAAATGTAACAAGTAAGAACGCTATAGTCAATAGTCTGACTATAAAATACTCGTATTCCAATTATTATCTACAATTATTATCCGATCTTGACAAAATTCGGCAAACCGGTAGATTATGTGCTTATACTTATACAAACAGAGTTTCAACTAAATGCTTTAAAATTAGTGGAAAAAATATAAGGTTTTATCGATTTGCGGGGGCGGGGAAAAATTTAAAACCAAACTTGATCAGACACCCCACAAGGGGCTTCTGCATACCAAATTTGGTACCTTAAGCTCTTATAGTCTCCAAGATCTAGGTGTTCATATGGACGGACATGGCTAGATCGACTCGGCTGTTGATACTGATCAAGAATTTATATACTTATATACTGCCTGTTATATACTGTTATATACATTTGCATTGCATTTGAATACAATTTTTACATTGAATTTTTTGAATACATTTTCTACATATCAAATTTGGCAAGTCTAAATCTAATAGTCTCAGAGATAAAGGTGTTCATATAGATGCGGTTTTTCCCGATTTGCGGAGGCGGGAGGGGCGTGGCAAAATATTAAAGCATACTTGATATGACTCCCCATAAGGGGAGTCTACATACCAAATTTGGTAAGCCTAGACCTGTAATGTCAGAGATGTAGGTGTTCATAGGGACGGACAGATATACAGACAGACATGGCTAGATCGACTCGGCTGTTGATGCTGATCACGAATATATATACTTTAAGGGGTCGGAAACGCTATCTTTTGCCTGTTACATACATTTGCACGAATACAATATACATTTGCGCATCGGATGACAAAACTGAAAAAAAAAACTAGACTAATAAAAGAAAGTGAAAATTTTAAATAAATTAAAAAGTTACAAACGGGTCTAAAGGCAAATAATTTAAGCTTCCATATAATAAAAACAAGTAAGAACGCTATAGTCGATACTCCGGCGATGAGATACTCGCCCTCAGCATTTATTCAATACACTTAAAACTATGCAACATTTTGTGATACTCCTAACCCGCTGCTATGACCATTGCTTGACCAGGTAGCAGAAACCCATTTTGCCACAGCCGCGACCTGCTATATCAATAATTTGGGATTTCCCTTTGATTTGGTCCGTTTTCTAAGCAAAAACTGGACAAAGAAAGGGACAGCACCAATTCGAGTGTTCCATTCTGCCCATTCTCACCCGAATTCCCTCCCCTAGAACAACACGTGTGATTAAAATGTACATATATCAGTTCGAATTAGTAAGTCATACAGAGCAGACGTGCCTACGCTTATCGTGTAATACTTCTAAAAAGAACAGCACAAAACAAAATTCCCAAAACTTACAAAAACAAAACGCAGTGTAATCTAAATTTAGAACAGGCAACAGTTAACTATCCAACGGCAAGAAACAACAACATCTAAATAACATAACAAAAAGACATACAATGCGGGATCCGCCAGACCTGCGCAGCAGGTCTAATACCCTGTAATTCAAAATAGATAAATCAAAATCCCTAACTAAACAATGTGTCGGACCTAAATACTTAATTATGAAACGCACTGATGACAATAAAACGCTAGCAAATTATTCACCTTTCCAAATTAAAAAACCATTTATAACTTGTGCGGTGGTGAAGTGGAAGAGTGCAAGCTTTTAGCAAGCGGAGCTTACGAAATAAAAACAAAAACAATGCATCAAGCCTCCAAACTCATTCAGTTAATAGCACTTGACAACCAAACCAATGTAGAACTCTCAGAAGATAACACACGCAACTTCTCCAAAGGTGTTATATACTGCAACAACCTGCGCGAAATCGAAGAAAGTGTAATTCTCTCCAAGAACTCAAAGAAAACAACGTTATAGACGTTAAAAAAATACTCAAAAAACAACAAGACAAACTCCAAGAAACCGGCTTAATAATTCTCACTTTCGCAAAAATCAACTTACCAGCAGATATCAAAATTGGTTACCAGAAAGTAAACATACGCCCGTATATACCACTGCCACTCCGATGCCGCAATTGTGGCAGAATTGGACACCCTACCAAGTTCTGCAAGAGCGAAAAAATGTGCCTAGACTGCGGAATTGTCGACCACAAAAAAACAGAAGAGGAGAAATGCACCAACAACAAAACCTGTATTAACTGTAAGGAAAGCAAATTACTAACCTATCATCACAGTATTTTCGATCGCAACTGCCCTACCTTTATCAAATACAAAGAAATACAAGCCATCCGCACCATCGAAAAGACATCGTTGAAAGAAGCACACCAATTGTACAATGAAAGGCACAAACTACAACAAGCCACTTACGCAGCAACAACTCAACTGAGAAGCCAACAACACCAACCTCCAAGCTTGGACCAGCATCGTAACCCAACTGACACCACCAGGAAACTAGTACAATATGAAGACTCCAGCACAAGCCACTCACCGTCAACGTCAACAAAAACAAATACCTACCTACCCGTCCCGCGACTCTCAATTAATTAATGAAACTAAGATTAGAATATTCGAAAAAAACAACAATTCAAAATTAACAACCCCACTTAAATCTAAAAACTTAAAAAAACAAAAAATCGCACACAATTATAGCAACCAAAAAGACGAATCAGAAATTATCATAGAAAACGATTCAACATAGCAATCCTGATATAATCACACAGCAGGGAGCCGGGGCGCGAGTCTCCGATGGGCATGTGGGCTACATTATTAGCTTCCATGCGCATTGGCGAAGCCCCCCGGCCTCCTGCACTAGTCGCACGACAAGCCGCGACACCCCATAACTGCCGAACAGCTATGAGATGTCACGGCCAAAACACATCATATCTGATCTCACTGATTCCTCAAAAGCCTAAAAGTAAAAAATTCATCCACGGCATCAGCCGGAGGCGTGACACTGCTAATCCACAAATCTTTAGAACACAGAGAAGTGCCCCTTAACCAAGTTTTTGACTCTGTCGAAGTAGAAATTCAATCAAAAATCCCCTTCAACGTCATTTCATCCTACATACCCCCCCAAAAAGCATTTAACACCTCCCATCTAGACCCTTTCCTAACAAACGCAAGGCCTAAAATAATAACCGGAGACTTCAACAGCTGGCACCAAATGTGGGGCTCATTAACTGACAACAAGAGAGGCAAAACGTTAGCTAAATTCATAACCGCTTGCAACCTTATCCTTCTCAACGATGGCTCCGCAACACACCTCAGTACACACAACACACTTACTCACCTGGACCTCACCCTCTCCTCCCCCGAATTATTCCCTAACAGCAGCTGGAAAGCATTAGAAGACTTCCATGGCAGCGATCACGCACCCATCATTACAAAACTATTCATAGTTAACTCTACGAACAAGCAAAAATACATACCGAGGTTTATAACTGACAAAGCAGACTGGACTCTATTCTCAAATCACACACAGCAATTAACTGAAAAACTAGTAGTCAGTAACAACATAAATAAAGAAAACGGCACCATACAGAAAATCATTCGCTATGCGGCTCACTTTGCAATCCCCCAATCATCCCCACACAAACACCCAAAAAACGTTCCCTGGTGGAACAATCAGCTCCATATACTTAGAATAAATAAAATATTATCATGGAGAAAACTAAAAAAGAACATTAACATAATTAGATACAAAAGAGACAACGCCTTATCCCGACGCACACTAAAAATAGCTAATAAGAAAGAAAGCACCAACACATTCACCTCACAAATAAATCCACAAACTCGACATTCGACGCTTTTGCGGCCTCAATCCGTCCAAGAGCATCCACTGCATATACAACCCAATATCATCCCAATACTCAACCGACACATCCGAAATCGCAAACATTCTCTGCAAAAATTGGTCAGACACAGCTAATGACTCCAACTTCCCAGCACCCTGCTCAGCCGCTAAACAAGCAGCAATAGCGGCAAATCCTACCGCCACCTTCAATAAAAAAGCATTAGCTATCGAAGGCGATATTTCAACGCTTGAATTCAATGCAGCAATATACTCCCTAACTGGCAAAACACCCGGACTAGATAGAATCAATTATGCAATGATAAAGAACGTAGACAATAGTACAAAGACTCGCATAATACACCTACAAAACGCTATCCTTAACAACTACATCCCTCAAGTGTACAAGACTAGTATTATAATCCCAATTCTCAAACCATCCTCCCCCAAAACCGAAGTAAACTCATACCGACCTATATCACTAAACACCTGCCTATCAAAAGTATTGGACAAAATAATTGCAAAGAGACTGTGGTGGTTTGTTACCAACAACAAACTCATACACAACAGTCAAGTTGGTTTCAAGAAAGGCAAAGTAGACCATCTCATAGTTAGGACGCTCTCAAAAAGAAGCCACACATCAAAATACTCTACACAAAACATCCGATTGGTATCAATCGATGCATCTAAATAAGACCAACACCTCAAACTTAGATCTCAATAACAAAATGTCAAGATACGACCAAATTAAAATCACAAGGCTCAGACTTGGCCATACCAACCTGACACACCAACACTACCTCAACCCGTTATCTGACAATATATGTCCATTCTGCAGAAGCTCAATAGTATCTATTACCCATATCCTAAAAGAATGTTCATCTTTCAAAACATCGTACGCTCAAATATTTAAAAATAAAGACCCCATACAACTGTTATCTCAACCCACACCAAAAAATTTTACAATTATTTTAAAGTTCCTTAGAGAAACAAGTATTATAAATAAAATCTAGACATATCAAAGAGTCGAAGGACTCAGCAGCCATTACTCTATAATTAAGTTAATAGTTATAATTTAACATTATAAGTTAACTGTATATAAATAAATAAATAAATAAATAAAATGTACATATATACATATTTTATTTCTTTATCACAAATATCAAGAAGAATAAGAATAGGAACACAGCTTTAAATTCATTTAATTGAATTTCACTTGCCCATAACCCAACAATGTGAAAAAGGCACTAGCAGTGGCTGAGTATAACCCCCATTCACCCATTCAAAAATCAGCAGCAGCAAGCACATGTGTTAGTGGGAGGTAGATAGAAACTTCCTTATTCAAGCTGGCTGGTATAAAGTATAAAACTGAAGTAAAATGTTAATCCTCATTCTGATCGTGTTTCTTAACCGATTTTAACAAAATTTGGTTATTTCATAGAAAATAATCAGATTTATAAATGGGTTTAATTACACACTGATATCTTGAAATTATGGCGCCCTACAAGGAGAGACTACATATCAAATTTGGTCTCTCTAGGCTTTATAGTCTCTGAGATCTACGCGAGTATCATACGCAACGAAGCGTAGACCGTTGAACCTCGATCTAGCAAGCATCCGAACCTTCAGATCCCATAACCATAGCAACCAACGCGAGCATAAAATGATATAATAATAAAATAATAAAATATATATAATAAAATAAAAAGTAATAAAATAATATAAAATAAATATTTAAAAAAAAAAATTAATAAAAATTCAAATAATATGGTAAAACAAAATCTAAGGTATATAACAATAACCCAATAATATAAAAAAATACTCTTATTGTGGTATAGAAAATTTAAGAATAATAAAAATATTAAGAATAATATAAATACATATATCAGAAAAAAATATCAATAAGATAAATATATCACTGGAAAAATTAATAAATACATCAGAAAAAAAAATGTTTAAGTACTTATAACAGGCCAGAAGAAGAGAACAATACAGATTCGGTTGAAATTTGGTCAGTACATGTGGAGACTTCTAAGACTGACACGATACAAATTTTGTTTAATTCGTATAAAAAACAAAACAATCCCCGGTATATAGGAACCGGTCAGTTATACGGGAGCTATTAGCCATTTCTAATCCGATCTAAGCCGATCTAAATCAACTTTGGTCAGCCGACGTAGATACTTTTAAAACTGACATTTACCAAATTTGGTTCAATTTGGATAAGAAACAACCAATTTAGCTGTAGTAAGAGTTCATTATGAATCGGTCGATTATATGGTCTATTATTGAAAATCTTTAAAACTGACATTTACCAAATTTGGTTCAATAAAGACAAAAAATTTGGCTGTACTAAGAGTTCTTTCCAAATTGGTCGGTTATATGGGGGCTATGTGATATAGTGATCTTTGCGATTTTTACATATGAGCAGCTTACAGCAGAAAGAAGCGAAGACTGCAAGTTGATAGCTTTGAAACTGAGCGACTAGTTCGCATAGAAACAGAAGAACAGACAGACGGACATGACTATATTTTCAAGTCGGGACACTGAGGTATAATGCGCAGCTCGTTCAAGTGGATCCATATGATATCAAGCCGCGTGGCTACTTACACGCGAAAGCCCGGCTCGAAGCTCCTATCTCCCACCCAACCGGCCGAAGGACGCAGCCGCATAACGTGCATCAAGAACCGCAAAGACTGAAAAAAAACGCGGACTCGCTTGCTCCTTTTCAATGAAAGGAACAAAACTACAAGCATAAATGATTTACATTATTAATACAGATAAAATTAAAGAGATTATTGTAGTTGCACCAAATTACACGTAATGGTTCATTCAGGAGATAGTTTAAATTACAGTGATGAAGACGGATAGGAACACAGTTTCTAATAGTTCTACGAGGGATGGAAAAACTAATTTGTGTCATTAAAGTAGGAGCATCAATTTCACCATTAATTAGCATATGTATAAAGAGAAAATTTACCATAGTTATACGGTTTTCAAGAGATAGAAGGTTTATTAGCAGAAGCCTACTTGAATATGAAGGGAGGGGTGATTCCAAAAAATCCAAACACACGATAAGTACTCCAAAACACGTCGGAAAAGAGGAGTATACAGTAATTTATTTGTATAAGGATAAGGATCCTTCGACTATCGCTTAAGAAAATCCACAACACCCACAGCCTTATTGACATTAATAGAGATGTGTAAATCGAATTTCAACTCAGGGTCTAAAAGGTCATCAACAGTGTCGATCCGATCAAGGGGCATATTGCTAAGAAGGTCCGATATCTGCAGCGGTACGACAAAACGACAAAACTTGCATTTAGAACACTTTGTAAGTTGACCTGACACCACCATTAGAAAGAAAGAAAAAATGTTATCTAGCAGTGGGAAGAAGATTGAAGGAAAAGCAAAGTTTAATGTATTCATCGCACATTAGTACAAGTGAATGATACTACGTGGAACAGATCGTTGGCTACCCTGCGGTAACCCTGATGTTACGCTAAGGGACTTCGAGAAGAAGTTTTTAAAAATAACTTACTGAGTTCTGAGATTAATGTGATCGGAAATACATTTAAGAAGATGTGATGGGAATCCAAGGAGATTCAACTTATGAATAAATAAACAGTGGTTTAAAGAGTCAAATGCTTTGCTGAAGTCAGTGTAAATGACGTCAGCTTGCATTTTATTGTTAAATTCTTGAATTACTTCTAGTAGATTCGTTGTATTATACAATCGCTTCATAAAACCATGCTGAGCATATGAAATTATGGAACCACAAGAGTGTTGTAACTGTGAAGTTAGGAATAGCAGACCGTCTTGATGTGCCTCTCTAGTTTTGGGCATCAGTCTTATTCACCTTTTTATGTAGAGGAATAATAAACGACTCCTTCCAGAAGAAGGGAAAGACGAAGAATTCAAACATAGATCAAAAGCTTGCAAATCGGCTTACAAAGCGCATCAGGGCAGAATCTGAGAATACACCCCGGATTTCCATCAGGAACAGGAAAAAGTTAGGCTTAATAGACTTAAGTTCATTAAGCAATAAGCTTTTAGTGACTAGGGGAGGTGGGATGTTATAAGACCTGTGTAAGCTAGGGTATATCAGATCGGACCGATACTTCAGAGAGGAAAGGACTCTGCAAACAAGTTGGCAATGCCCTGATCTATATTTGCTTTAGTGTTTATATAAAATAATGAAGAAGGTAGGACAGATGCTTAAGTTATAAAATTGTGCTTTTTACCTTTTAGAATTAATGACAGTGAACCTTGAACGAACAGCAATACAACGCAAAAGGTCAGAGTACCTTCCCGAGATCTTGAACCTCCTAAAGAGTCTAGATTTGACATTTTGCAATTAGTCAAGTGTAGAGTATACCAAGGTGGCTTATTAAGCCTAACATAATTACTGAGGGGAACAAAATCCTTAAATAAAAAAAAATCCTTAAGTAAATCTACAAGTGTACAAAATCTGTACAAGTGTACAAATATGATTAGTCTGATTGAAAGATGATATCGTTAAGGCTAACCAAATCAGCCTTTCGAAATGAATATGTGCCAGCTGACAAGTTTTAAGATGGTTTTAAACTAGGTGCTTAGGCCAGAAATATTTTGGCAGACTGTTTCGAAATAGTCGCCGGAACCCGGCAGGGGGGAGCAAGTTTTGACCTTTGCCCTGACGAAGAGCCATCAATTTCTGTGCTTACCACTTCCTCTAGATTGGATGGAGGGCATATACCCATTAAAGAGTCCACATAAGGCAGCCGCTGTACGGGCTGGGCACTGTAACTATCGAGAGGACTAGGAGTTCGAAAGACAGAATATGATGGAGTACTTTTCTCATGAGTTTTTGGCACTATAACGACAGAGTCGAGAGCGTCTTTATTCAGATCAAATCTACCCATATCATTTTTTTTTCTTACACTAGGAGAGTCCACATTAAAAGATGTGAAACTGGATGCGAGCATCGAGATTATTGTATTCTGGAGCGTGGAGAGCATTAAAGCCTTCCTTGGCGTTCCTTAAATACGAATGCAACTCGGATTCAGCTGGTTGACACAATTCACATGTAAATTTCAAAACCATGATTATCTGTTAAAAAATCGCTTACATGGACACATTCGTAATGAATGGTTTAACGACAAAGTCAACAAATAATAATAGGCTCGGAAAAATTAGCCTTGAAGGGGCACCTTTATTTACAGCCGTCAGGCATTGAAATTGAGAGCATAAAATTATTAAGAAATACGATTGGTAAATTTCTCACTGGGTGGCTGGTAGCACACTTACTGAATAAATAACGACGCAAAAGCAAACAACACAATATAGCGGTAGCTAAACATAAACAAATATCACAGCAAGTAGCGAAGAGTCTAAAATAGCACAAGCTTACAAGCAGACCGCATGCACAGACAACAACAAAGACACAGCAGATGCGATAAAAAAAATGGGCAATAGGTGGCAATGCATGCTTGTGTTTATGGCTTAGCTTAAGGTTTTATTTGCAAAATAAAAAATTATTTAATGCAGTTTTATTAAATGCACATAAAGGTTTGCATTAAAGCCGAAATATAAATTAAGCACAATAAAAGAAAACTCGGACAATTTAAATATTGCTACACGAACTAAAAAATGAGCACAATACGGGAGATTGCAAAAAATCAATGTGATTAAGAATATATATATTCTATGTTTTACAAGTATCGTGACAAAACTACATAGATGAACATAGATACACAATGCAGTATTAAAACCAGGATCACCGCAGTCGCTGTTAGTTGTACCTATAATCCCGACAACCCCTTCTACACCATGGTGCTACAATGTAACGCTGTTCGAAGTAAGGATGAACTGCGGTATATATCGCTAAGAAGTTGACTCTTAAAGACAACTGTACGGTGGACGAGCTTAAGACTACATTTCCCACATTCGCCATCGAGAAAGATCTACCAAAAGGTATACTGTTAAAGCTAGTTGAACTAGAGACTAGCTACGTTATCTCAGCGACCCCACAGACAAAGGCGCGTTCTCGGAACAAGAACATTCCGTTTCTCGGAAAAGGTGGAAGAAAGACCCTCGGCATACCAAATCAGCCTGGACCTAATACCCCAAGCCATATCGGAGATATTAAAGGGACGAGCAGAGGACTACTTCTGGCTAAAGTCATAGCAAGCAGCGGATTGGAGGACTTTTAAGGAGGAAGTTGGCGATTTCTTCTTGCCGTCACGATATTCCACCGCTTGGAGAACGAGATCTTGAATCGATACCACAGAAAAGGTAAACCCTTCAAACATTTTCTGATCGACCTCCAGGTGATGATGCGGTGTGCTGCTTATACTGAGAAACAAGAACTGGATCGCTTATATGACAACATCCAGACACATGAGTTCAAAAAGATATCCCAGCTTACGACGTCCATAGTCAATTGTGAGATGGTACGGGATCGGGACATTCTTCTTCACGAACAGAGTCATATTGCCAATAGAAACTAAAGGCTCGGGTTCTACAGCTCACGATGAAACGAACGAAGAGCAACATCGAGAACCAGCAAACCAGGTAGCAACTCACTTCAATGTACCTAAAACTATTAGACCTTTCATAATTAATAATTAAGGTATTTTGTATATATAATATAGTCGCAATGAAGCGCTTAACTAGTTTAAAGAGCAAAGCATGGGTAGCCCTAGCCCAGCAGCAGCAACAGCCCAGACCCACCAACACAACTCAGCAACAACAGCCGAGACCCAGCAACAATAGCCCAGATTCAGCAACACAACTCAGCCAGCCATAGGCCAGCTGCGACACATACCCAGCAGCACCCACGTCTGCCAACGCCGCCCATAGCTTCGATCCAGTTGCAATAAGGGAGCTTCGATCTCTTTCGAATCAACAGAAGAGAGCTTTTAATCAAGCTTGGAAAGCGATCTAGCAGCGAGCAAGCAGCCAAAGCCGGCAGGGAGTCGCTTTCTGAGCCATAAAGTGGACGGTCGTTTTGCAGATAAGCCATCGAACAAGAATGTCGGGAACTAGTACAACGTTTGGCACGCCCCCATCGCACTGTTTGCCAAACCGGGTAGGAGCCGTTGTGGCAGAATTAGGGCAAGAAGATCTTTGACAGAGAATAAAAAGCACTTGCATCGATACTTGAATTTACCCGTATCTTTCCTTATTGCGTCACATTAGTGCTTTTATCAGCGAGATTTTCCTAGGTTCACCGGGAGGCGTACACATCATTAGTCTGTCCCTCTCCGTCTCAGCCATCGAGGTGTGGCGTGGAATACGCGAGAGTAGGAGCAGTGACGATAGGGATTTTCTGGTCTTCATACGGAACGGAAGTATATGCTTTTCGGAAAAACCAATAAGTATTACATCATACATATAAAGGAATGCTTGAGAAGGTTCAAGTCCAGAAAAGGCTATACTCAACATTCTCTGAAATGAATTAGGCGGTATTTTTAAACCAAATGGTGAAGCGGTATTAGCTATTGCTCGTTGTTAAAGAGGATGTGTTCCTTGAACTTTCTTAGAGTTCAAAATGATGAAAGCCTGACAGTAACCGCTAGCACTAACGATATTAGTTCTGTCCATTTACGAGTAAATAAAAGATATTGTTCGTGTTCTTTTTCCATATTAACCAAAATATATTAGCATGTCTTTGAGACGCTTTCCACGTATTACAAATTTCAAATCAAGATCAGTTGTATTTGAATAAAAAGAATCTCTAAAATTGGGGCCAATAAAAATGTCATTTGGAGTTAATGGTTCTGACTCCACTGAATATGAAAGTACAGACAAGTACACTGTTTTGTCGTCAAGAACTGTATTAATTCGTCTTTTTACCAGTCAGAAGTAATTTCCCTTATGTCTTTACCAGCTCGTTTAATGTTCGTTCCATTATCTGAGTATATTTCGATTGGGAACCCATGTCGGCAGCCAAATTGGCGAAATACGTGCATAAAAGAATTACAGGATAAGTTCTCAGATATTAAGATATACATTGTGGTATTGATTTTTTTGTTTTTACAATACTGCCAGTTTCCAATAATCTTTTTAACGGTATTACAACATTTTGTAATGCAAAACTTGTATCGAAAGTTTGATATTATTGTTTCTATTCCAATGTGGCATTTGTTTAAATGATAGAAATTAACTAATAAGCTTATAATCAAATGGTCTCATTGATCTTGAGGTTTAACGTTTCCTTTATTATTTTGCTCAGTCTTACTCCTAATTAAATGCTTTATAGTAACTGTGAAGGCGACAGTGGTGCAATAAGAGACTTTGCAGTAATAAACATACAGTAACCTTGTATGCACAAGACGCATAGGCGTGTTTTAAAGCTTAGCTTAGCTGTATGTCACATTCTGTAATTGGTAGTGCAGTCAATTTTTACTAAGAGACTTGCATAAGGCTTTCCACATCTAAAAATGTTCATCTGTGATGCGATCGTCCCAAATGATATCACTGTCCTAAACTGCTTGTGAAGAATTTTGTTTGCTTTAAGCAAATTCGCCAAAAACCCTAATCGGACAAAAATAGATATTGAAACTTTTAATACTTTACTTTTTGTTGGTCGTCTTGTCAACTTGAAGAGCACATAGTGGGACTTCAATATTGTAGGTAAAAATGTCTTTGTCATAATCCCACATTAATCCTAGTACTCTCTCTTCTGTCAAATTCTTTATTCTGTTGTGAGGTTAAGTCTTGTTGTAGCCAATCTAATCCAAAACTTCTGGTGAGCTGGATACCCAATTACATATTTCAAATCCACCTTGCTTATGTGCATACATAACGTCCTTTATAAATTTAACAGCACTATTTATGTCGTCTGCACCTCCTAAAGAGTCATCCATATAATGGTTTTCTAAGATATCTTGACGAGCTTTTGGATATTCGTTTTTGAAATCCACAGTATTTTTGTTTCTAACTTGTTGAGCAATGCTTGGGCTGCATTTTGCTCCAAAAAAGAGAACTTGAATTTCGTAGACATGAGGGCCCTGTTTTCTGGAGCCTGGCCACAAAATTCCTTATGCAATTCTGTCTAACTTTTGGACTTAATTTGTAAGCTTATATATGAAATATATAAATCAATCGTTTCCATTTTTTCCATAGTCAAGACTTTTGTCAATATTTCGTTCCCACAGTTACAATCTTGGGTATGCATTGTTGTCACTTTCGGGTAATCGCATCCCCTATGTTTTTCCAAAATAGCCCGCATTCAAACTGATTTCCAACATACTTAAGAGTGTTTTCGACAATATCTAAACACCTTTCGTCGCCTAGTGATATTGGAGAGTCGTGTAGAACAGTCAGCTCATTTTAAATTAACCAGTACCATTTTACTAGATTGTGCAAGTTATCTAAGTTTTCAAGTTCGTCTTCTTTCTATTCGGATCAAAAATTTCTATTAACAACCCACCTAGAGAAGTTTTGCTGCCAACTGCATCATTAAGTCTTTATACCTCAGTGTAGTTGTCAGTCATGTCATCAATCGCTAACGTCTGAATAGCTTGAAATAGTCTTCACTTTCCAGATATATTTTAGAAGATTGACTTTTACCGTTTATACGCCAACTAACTATTTGTGAATCATCCTGTTCATATATATCGTTATTAGTCCATTATATACGTAACGGCATAGTCGGACAGTTCAAACCTATGTCATTAACTAGGTTATTAACTAGTCAATTAATGAAACTGTTGATGCTTCATCAAGAATGGCATTTGTGTCGACTGTCTTTTTGGAGCCAATTATACTAACACGAATCATTTGTAATAAAACTTTGTTATGGCTAACATTTATATTGCAGTTGTTGAAGTTGATTTACCCCATTGGTGTTTGCATTGTCTGTCGTGTTAAATGTTTAGTTTGTGCATTAGATCATTGGTGTTTACATACACAGTCATTGGTGTTTGTGTTATTTGTTGTATTAGCCTTTCGATTAGTTGCGTCCTTATGCAACAAATTTTTGTGAGTAAAACTGCAATTGTCAATTTTACAAACCCTTTTGCGTTTACAGTCTTTAGTGCATGGTACTTTCCAAGACATGAGATGCCAATCTGTTTTTGGACACATCTTCCCATCATTAGCCAATATTTAGATTATTGATTTTTGAACAGCTTTTTATATAATGGTCTGTGGATTGGCAATAGCTACAAAATGTTTTAGTATTTTCTTTGTTTGTCGAGTTTGTCTGATTTGAAACGGTTAATATACTATTTTTTTAAATTATTTTTGGCCAAATCCTAACATGGTCGCTGTTTTGATTGTTTTACCGAAGTCTGATCTGATTTTGCTTTTTAATTATCTTTTACAAAAGCACTACATTGTGAGATAGACAGTATCTCAAGTATTTCGTCAAACAACAATAGATTACGAATTTGATCAATGTCGTCATAAGAAGATGACAATGTATGAGTTAGATTGGTAATCATATCATAAAATGTGATAAGTCGATCTGTAGTCTTTAATTAATGGGCAGCTTCTAACTATTTCTATCAACTGTTTTATAATATGTCTTGAATCACCAAAACCTTCTCTTAAAATATCAATTATCGAATTAACATTTTCCTACTGAAATAGCTATCTGTGCATTGAACTTATCTCTAAAACAACAAAGCACTGTTGCTGTTGCTTTTTTGCGTGTTTTTATTGCTTGTGATTGTTTGCATTTCGAGTTGCAATTTAAGTACGTCTGTATCCCCTTCATCTCGTCGGTGTTTTATGCAAGTATTACTTACCTGTGCGTCTGTAACTGCTTCATAGTTCGGTGTGTTGAAAGTGCCCCGTGAGAAATTTAGTGTTTATATGTATATTAATATGCGTTCATAATGTCGGTATGTAAAATCGCTGTATTGTAATCGCTGATTATCTCAACAACGGTAAAGGATTACAATTTACGTGTGAATCGTGTGGACAAGCTGAAGCCGAGTTACGTACGTTTTTGTAGGAAAGCAAAGGATGGCTTTAAAAAGCTCGCATTGAATTTCAATTCTTTTAAGGTTGAGTTGCCAAATCCAAAGAAGCTGCTTTGATGTCTAGGCTTTAGGCTCACTCATGTGATTCTCTCACTTTAATGCCCAAGACCTATAAGAATGACGCTCCGCTTATCTTGTTGAATTCTCCTCGTTTGTAAGAACGTCCCAAGCATTAACAATGAGATAGTTCAAAGATTTAGGTAGAAAAGTTTAGGCTTCATGTCTCGCATAATATAGCTTCTTTTAGTGTAGGTGTTCCGAATGACTGCTTTGACACAATATGTCAAAAAAACTTTTGGCCCGAGCACCTAGCCGTAAGGGAGTGTATATCCACAACTAGAAAAAGGAGACCGAGTTTGAATATACAGAATGCCTCGTAATGACTAGCGCCCTAATTTATAAGCTCGTCTTGTAGCGCTAGAAATTTAGAAATTCCGAATCGATTCAATCGATTGAACAATGCTTTCTGATACTGATCAATTGTTGGTTTTTGGTGATTTGAACATCAGTCATGTCTCGTGGTAGTTTGCGATCGACTCTGTCGGTTTGATACCTTCAAGCCAACAGGTGTTTGTTGATTGCCTACTTGAATTGTTCTTATCACAAGTTAATTTTGTAGCAAGCTCGCCTGCTTGATTCATTTAAAAAGGCTGATTTCGTTAGCCTTAACGGTAATTTTTCATATATGTACACTTGCACTGATATGGACAGTGCGGTCGACTTCCTTTACAAAATTCTTCATTAAATTTGTAAGGATTTTGTTCCACTTAGTAGTCCAATTAGGCTTAATAAGTCACCTTTTTTTACTGCTCCTTCTCAATTCTGAGTGTTTTAATGACTATTTAATGCTACTAAGCAATATTATAATTTTGTTAATTCAAAACGAAAATCAATTGTCCTACCACCACTAACTTACCAGAATTTTCTTCTTTTGTCATACATTCTTTATCATTTAAGAATAAAATGCAAACCGAGGTCATTTACACTGACTTTAGCAAAGCATTATACCTCCTATCCTCTCAAGTGGATTTCCAACTACCTAAATCTCAGGACTCAGAAAATTCTATTTCTAAGCCCTTTAGAGTAAACGAGTATATTGTATTCGTGCAATGTATGTAACCGGCAAAAGGAAGTCGATCTAGCTATGTCCGTCTGCCCGTCTGGATGTATTAAAATCTAGACCTTAGAAATTACACGAGAAAAAAACTTCAAATTTACAATTTTATTTTCCATAAATATGTATTATATTTTTTTTATTTTTTTTGTCACATCCACTTTTTATTGTGGTCCAATACAAAATTCTGCCCATTTTATTGTTTTTATTTCATAGCTTTCTTGTTAATCTTTGGAATTGAACCAAATATGGCTATTATTTATATTCTAGGCATCTACATCAACTGATCAACTTTGATTTGGATCGGTCCACTATATCATATAGCCCCTTAGAATTGATTGTTTTCGGAATGAATAAAAATGTTTTGTTTTTCATCCAAATCAAATCAAATTTGGTTTGTATTCATTTCAGAATGCCTTACTTTTGTTGACCAAGTTTTATAGATAGAACCGATTTTTTTCAAAACGAACCTAAAATGTTCAAATGTTTTGTTTTTCATCCAAATCGAACCAAATTTGGTTTGTATCGGATTTAGAAGGCCCCATATTCACAGAGAAAACTTTATTCGTATCTGTGGGATTGACAAATTTTGTAGATTTATTTTTTGGTATATTTCACAAGTGCATATAATATTAAGCGAAGTTAATTTAAAATGACAACTTAAAGAAATACCGACAACCAGGCAAAACGAACTCAAGGCGACGCTTCGTCGGATCTTTCTTTCTTGAAGTCTCTTTTACGACTCTCCTTTGGCTCACTCAATATTAGCGAGAATTAATTCGCATTTGGCCTTAGCAATAATCGATACTACGTCTAACTTATTAACCAAAACATACTCCGATCCTACATTCCTGCATTCGGCCATCCTAAACTTCATTTGTCCCTGAATGAACTCCACTTCTTTATACATTTAGCTGCTGTTTTTCTACTTTTCTAATTCGAAACGTCCATATTTCATTTGGTTTATAACTTTAAAGGGTCTGAAGCTTCATACCTGTTCCATACTGTTTCTTAATACCTACTAGCTCACCTATTTTATAAACATTTTCGAGTATTGTTTCTCGTTAGAAGTATTTCTATTCTCCTGTCGGACCTTTTCTATGATTTTCTGTGCTTTCTTTCGTACTTCTTCGCGCCCTTCCATATGCTTCTCAATTTTTATTAACTTTTTTCTGTCATCGTTCTTAGTTTGCATATTGGTTCTTTTGAAAATTTCGTACATTTCTTGGTTGTGCTGCATTTTGGTAACTGTTTGCTAAAAGTTTCAAATCAAAACCTCCAACTGTGGACAATCATCCTTTCTGAATTCCTTTAAAATGCTTAACATTCTTTTGCAGTTTAAGTCCGTACAATTTTTGATAAATGTCTTCCCTCATCAAGCATAAGTTGATCATGGCAAGGAATGGAATGTTTTTGGCAACAAAATTTTTATAAATTAACCCCTCTATGGGAGATTTATTTTCAAAAACATTTGCTGGTTCTTTTTGACAGTATTTAGTGCATTCTTTTCTTCACATTGCTTCGAAGTAAGAAATTCTTGAAGCAATTAGGGCAAACTACTTTACCACACTTAAAACATTTTTCTTATTACTTGCCCCTTCGTTGCTTTGGCCCTTACTCGAATTGGCGTCTTCTTTATTCAGTCCTTTCCTCTAACTCATAAATCTCAATCTCAACTTTAAGCTCTCTGGCCGTTTTTGCTCGATAGAGACCCGTCTTGTTTGTCCTGCTATCAGGGATTCCGTCAATTAATTACGGTACTATACTTTCATCTTCTAGTTTTATTGGGTTAGCTATTTCCATCAGACCATCCTTATAACTCTCATTTATGTTACTTTGTCTAAGCCATAACATTTTATGAATATCGGCTGAGCACATCAGTTTTCCAAACTCCACCTATTGCACACTTGTTAAACTTCTAACGAAAAGCTTGGCTGCTCCATTCAAAAGTTATAAATGTATTTTTGGAGATCGTCCCATCCCACTGTGATAGCAGCATCTTCCAGTGCTTAACGTCTTGCTGGTCTGACCCAGAGAAACAAGAAATAATATATTGAAAATCACGTATTGTGAACCTTGAACCTATATTATTAGACGCCTCATGGTAATTTCTTGAATTGACCGCTACACCCTCGTTGTTTCCTACCGGATAAACTACCAAAAATATCTTGAATACCCTTGTTGTTGCCTACACAGCTTGTCTTTCTTCGTCGCCGTTAATGGTTTATAGCTCCAAATAGCTCCAATATAAACGAATGTTCCGGAATGAACACTTAGGAGCATAACTTTTCTGTTGTTCATCAAAATCAAACTAAATTCGGGTTGTTTCCATTGGAGAAGGCTTCACGTCCGCTGGTCTGATCTGTTTGAGATCGGACAACTATATCATATAGCTACCATATAATCGATTTGTTCCGGAACACTTAGTTGCATACATTTTCTGTTTTTCATCTAAACTAAAACAAATTCGTCTAGTATCTCTTGTATCCACTCCATCCAAATTTGATCTAGATCAGTTATATATTTAGATTGTAAATGATATATAAGCTTCGGCAAGCCGAAGCTAACTTTCCGTTCTTGTTTTCTTCTATCCTCTGTCCACTTTAACCGAATCTTTTGTGGAGATCGTTGTCGTTAAAATAGCTCGCGAATTTCTATTATAATTGTGTATATAACATGCGAACAGGTAGCACTTTGGTAACCTACCTTGCCCACCCCAAGCCGACAACCATAGAAACCGAAACCAGCGCGTGCTCCTTTAGTAAACTGACCAAATTTGATCCGGATCGGGCAACTACATCATATAGCCCCATAAAACCGATTTCTTGGAAATTAACACAAAATGTTTGTTTTATGTTTTAAGAAAAATTTGTTGATCAAATTTGATCCGGAACCTGCAACTATATCAAATTGCCACATAAAATTGATAGATGATAGATAAATGAATAAATATAGCATTTTTGTTTTTATCATCCAAGTCGGATTTCGGTTTGTATTCGTTTTAGGGTGCCTTACGTCTGTTGACCAAATTTATTGAGAACGAACAACTGCATCACATAGCCCCCATAGATCCTACTTTTTCGGAATGAACACAAAATGTTTGTTTTTCACATAAGTCGAAGTAAATTTAAGAGGTCCCACGTCTGTCGACCAATATTTATTAGGTACAGGGTATTTGACTGCCTAGCAAGCTGTAGTTACTTGGTTTTAATTAAGAAAATGTAATACATTTTTTTGTTTTTTTTTTCAAGTTTTCGCATATAAAATTCAAGACAAATTAGAAAAAATGCATACCAGTATGAATTTGCATATCTGCATTAAGACTGAGATATTACAATTTTATCAATGATGCAAGATATTGGAAAAAATTGAGCCTTAAAATGATCTTATTTCGCCGCTTCTTCATATCTTAAAAGAAGCCCAGTTAATAAAGTTATGTAAATAGATGAGGACACAATTTCCATTTTTTATACCATTCAAAAAAAATATGAATGTATTATAATTTTGTTATGAAGCTTGCAACGCACACCAGGAAGCATATGTATTCTTGATCAGCATGACGACTCGATATATCCGTAGATCTGTAGATCTGTCTGCCCACCACCTTGTTTGAAGCCTGAGATCTCATAAGTTTTCAGAGCTACACAGCTGCATTATTTACCTGATGCTCCATATATTTGCGCGCTGGTTAAGTAAGCGATTCATCTAGATCCAACAACTATTTCATATAGTAGCATAATTCTTCTGTCTTTCATCCAAATCAAACCAAATTCCGTTTGCATCCCTTGCATCTCTTGTAGCCCTACGCCGGCCGACCAGATTTGATATAGATAGTTTGTATATTTACAATGTGAATGGAATAGCCTTCCTCTCTTGTTTTTAATTTTTACTGAAATTTATCGCAAATAAAATATCGCAAAAAATCAAAATTTTAATCTGCGGCCGGGTGCCTTATAAAATGCATTTGCTGCACGCCCATACATACGTTCACTTATGCATACAAACATAATTTTATACTCGTACTCTAGTAGAGTATACGAGTATATTGTATTCGTGCAAATGCATGTAACAGGCAGAAGGAAGCATATAATATATTCTAATATATATATTCTTGATCAGCATCAACAGCCGAGTCGACCTAGCCATGTCCGTCCGTCTGTCCGTCCGTCGGTATGAACACGTTTGTTTTAAAATTTTGAAACGAACCTAACCAAAAAAGCACAAAAAAAAAAAAACAGATTTTATGGAAAGGCCTCCATCATCGCTGCCGGATAAGGCTGAGTATATAAGGTACATATTGTATTCTTAGGAAACTAAAACATTAAAGGCCAACAAAATCTTGAGATTGGTTGAGATCAGACAGGTAACATACAGTTTCCATATGGGTTCCAACCAACTTTTTCTGATACTTTCCCTTAAGTAGCAGACTAGAAAAACCAAAAAAAAATTTATATAGAGCGAAACTTTATTTTAAAGAATTTTCAGAAATGCGCTTTCAGTTTTGATCATTACTCAACAATGTCAAGACCGATTATTAACAGCTTTACGTTTTCTTAATGCCAATGAAAATATCGAACGGCTAGATCATCCACTCTTATTGTTGGTTTTTGTGCAACAACGATAGACTTTAAATTAGTTAATATTATTTCAGACAGTTTTGATATACCTCTGTAGTTTTGGGCATCCGACTTATTCCCCTTTTTATTCAGAGGAATAATAAATGGCTCATTCCAGAGAGAAGGGAAAGACGAAGAATCCAAAGACAGATCAAAAAGCTGCGAAATCGACTTACAAAGCGCATAAGCGCAGAATCTGAAAATACATCCCGGAACACCATCAGGACCAGGAAAAAAGTTAATCTTAATAGACTTAAGTTCACTAAGCAATAAGTCCTGAGAGAATTGTAACCTAGAGCGATGCAAATATGCTTTATAGCATATTTATAGTGATAAAGACAGAAAAACATTACAGAGACACTCTAGTACTTATAAATTCAATTACGTTAGGGAAATTAAGCAGAATTAAACCGACAGAAGGCCGGAGTCAATAGCAAGCAATACGCCACCACCCTGGAGGGAGGGGCGATCAAATCTGTAGACAGTGTAATTATTAGGAAATATTGCAGAGTTTAAGACCCGATAACCAAGTTCCAGTAAAAATTAAAATATGAAAATCAAGAGAGAGTCTATCAGTGCAAAGCTTAAGGAGTTTTGATGTAAGGCCTCTAACATTTTGTTAGGCAAGCCAAAAAGATGCAGTTCGTTTTTTGGAGCTCTGTTAGAGGGTACGGATTGTGCGGCAGCAGGGAGACTAATCGGTATCTGATTTCTAGTTCTAGCCTTAAGCTCCTTCACGACTAGAAGCTCATGCCAGAGTAAGATACTCGTACTCAGCATTTATTCAATATTCAACACACTCAAAAGTATGAAAAACAAATTTTTGTGAGGGTGTTTTTATATAAATGTTTTTTACGATTTTGCCAAAACTCATCAAATCGGTATGCGCTTTTACATATACAACTCCATTAAACGCACTAAAATTTGTGGAAAATGTAAAGTTTTGCTATTTGCGGGGCAGGAGGGGGCAGACGGGCATTGCTAGATCAACTCAGCTGTTGATGCTGATCAAAAATATAAATACGTTATGTGTCTTAGAAGCTTCCTTCTGCCTGTTATATACATTTGCACGAATACTTGTTTACTCTACTAGAGAACGAGTATAAAAATTATAGATCACCGGCATATGGATTACCAGGGCAGTACACTTCAGGTACCGAATGCAACGATAGAAATATAGTTCTCTGCTATTGGTACATCTTCCTTATAAAATCGACGCCCACAGCAGAGAACCAATAATTTATTTGAGCATTCGAAAATAAAAATATACAATGTAAAAGGTACATGGGTGTAGATTAATACTTGGACTTGCGCTCAGCACTTTCGCTTGTTTTGTGCTCAGTCCATTGATTCATTGGAGTCTCTTAACCAGAGGAATATGTTATACGACACTTGCTGGCTTTCTCTTAGTCGGAACTCGAACCAATCCCTCTACCCTTGCAGAGAGTATTTGTTGCAGTCGTTGCAGTCTCTTATCGTTTTAGCATTGGCTTAAGTCTTAGTCGGTGAAGTATTCGACTTCCGTGAGCGGGATTTTGAATTAGCGTCTTCCATTAGCATCTTCCATTCATTACCCTTGCTATTCGTTTGACGCTCTTTATTCCAATATTGTTTTCGTTTGGTTGACAGCATCTGTTAGCTAAATAGTCAATTGCTTCTCCACCTACACGTGGCAGTGGTGAGCGTGGGCAAAGAACTGCACGAAACGGAGGATCTGTGCAATCAGTCCTAATAAGCAACCGGAAAAAAGTGGAGACAGCTCACATTAGTGAGGCAGGCACGCCAGTCCAGCTTCCGTGAGCACCTGGAATACCACAGCACAAAAGCGTCAGCCACGAGCCAAGTGCTCTCACGAGTAATGCTCAATGCGAGAGGTCCGAAACAGTATAGAAGGATCCTACTGTGCAGCGTGACAAGATTGACCATTTTATATCCGGCTGCAGTCGACCAGCCATAGTCGTAGTATTTTGGCAACGTACCGTCTGGGTTTCATTCGAATCTGCAGCGCCTTCGGGACCGTATCGGACGACGCAGATCAGGTTACAGCCGGCGTTGGGCCCACAGAGGAGATAGCGGCCGAGTGAGTCACTATATATAAGAAATTACACTTCGCCGTCCTTTAAAAAGGAGACACGCGAGGCAGCGAGATGGCAATCACTACAGAGATCGCAGAAACGGTGGGATAGGTCTACCAAAGTCCGGTGGACACACCGTCTCATCTCCAATCTTTAAGCCTGCATTGATAGAAATCACGTGCAGGTGCTTTTGTAGTTATCTGCGCCGTTTTGGTCACGAGGGGGCTGAGTGACAGAACTGGTACTCAAATTTTGTTTAGTATTGGCTATTGGCTGTCTATGTTTGCATACCAGTCTCACAATATAATTGCTGTCATAATGGTTAACAAGAAAAGTAAATGCAATAAATCTATTGATGAATCTCAGTCAGACAATATGGACAATATGTGCGATGCAAAAGTATTAGACCCATTCTATGGTGAAAGCCAGTTACAAATTCTTAATTGTTACATTGATAAAGCATTCGAAATTGCGCCTATTACGAAACAGCTAAGAGATGATTGCTGTCACTCGAATTAAGAATGTCAGCAACCAGGTGTGCAGTCACTGTTCGTTGATCTTATGAAAGAATATTTAGCTCTGGGTTACACGAGTAAAGCTGGCAACAATATTCCAAACGAGAATCACTATATCAAACCATATCAGTATGTGCTCAGACCGCAAAGTTCGTCGAGAAACCTAAGATTGGTTTTTGATGCGTCTAGTAAAAGTTCATCTCAAGTATCTCTCAATGAGCTTCTCATAGTACGTCCAACTGTACAACCAAGCCTGTATTCCACGTTACTCAAATTTCGCCTCCGACCATACGCAGTAACTGCAGACATTACTCAAATCGAACTTGACGAAACCCAGCGCATCTTTGAATTTATCGTCTGGAGAGAATCACCTAACGAGCCACTGCAAACATTTCAATTACATACAGTAACATATGAGACTGCTTCAGCACCGTTTTTAGATGTTGTCTAATGTCACTAATGTGCTTATAGTGACGAAATTTCTTCATCACATCCCCTGACTGCAAAATCATTGTCAAACGACGTTTACGTCGACAACTTGGTGGATGGATTGCGATTGCTACAAGCAGAGCAGAGTTTTGCAAGCATACGGATTTATCCTGGCCAAATGGTCATCGAATTGAATCTAAGTAGTGACATTTTTAAATATTTGATTAGAGGGCTCGCGATAGAGGGACTACCCCCAAAACGTTCCATCGTATCTTTTGTAGCTATCCTGTATTACCCTCTGCGGTTGCTGTGTCCAATAATTGCTCGAACAAAAATTCTAATTCAAGATATTTTGCTCCAAAGATTTTGAATCTGTTAGTCTGGGTTCAATGGCCTGGAGTCAATTTGTATTCCCCGGCATGAAGTGCTAAAAAAGACAGCAGATGTCAAATTCACGGGTTGGCGGACGCGTCAACCGGAGCGATGGGTTGTTGTTTGCACATTCGTGTACAAACTAGCAGTTCGATTGTTAATGGCCAAATCAAGGGTAGCGCCACTTAAAATGTAGTCGAACCCTAGATTGGAGCTATGCGTGGGCCAACTACTAACCAATTTATGGGACAAAATTAAACCATTACTTGAGATTTCGGTGGAGCAAACCGTGTTCTGGATCGAGGCAGAAGTGGTTCTACTCTGGCTGAAATGCATCCATCATCGAGTATCAGATATGCAAGAACTATCTCACGAAGTACAGTGGCGTCATGTTCCAACAAATGATAATCGAGAAGAGCTGGATCTGGTTTCTCAGCTATGGATCTTTTGAGCTCGTTGTGGTTCACAGGTGTACAGTTTCTACAATATGATGAAAGTCTATGGCCAATAAATCCTCATTTAGATATGTCTAAAAAGAAAGATGTGTTAGAAAAGCGAGAGTCTGCCACAGTTATGATCGCGGCTGATGCAGGTCTCCATTCCTTGGTAGAGTTGATTGAGCGTTCATCATCATATTTACAGATTCTCGAGTCGTCACATATAAGTTATGTTTATCAGAAGACCTAACGCAAGATACCATTCAATGCAGAAGAGTTAAATTTGGCAATTATATTTTCGAAATTCTGTTGTTTTGCAACGGTCAATTCACTAGTTGGATCCCATTATGGACTCACACCAAGATGGCAACAGGTTTCTACGAGTGGGTGGCCGTTTGCCACATAATGCCGAATTTCCTTTGCTCATGCCAAAGCACTGTCGATTCATAACCTGATATCTTCAGTATCTGGATCGCACAACTTGTCATGCTGGCGCTCGAGTCCTTGCAATGATGCAGTTCACAAATGCGTTCATTGTTTTAAATGTAAGCCACACTGGCTGACTAGTTGCTAATAGACCGTTCGATATCAGGCTAGTGGAATTTGTGGTCCAATTACAGTTACCTTAGAAATTCGAGGCAAATCCCCAGTGTAAATATAGATCACAGTGTTTGTATGCTTCACATCCAAGGCAATTCACTTAGAACTTGGTACAGATCTAACTTGTAAATCATTTATAATGTGTCTACTTTTGTCGGCCGTCGTGGATTATTGAAGACCATTTATTGCGACAAGGCCACCAATTTTGTGGGTGCTGCTCAGAGCATTTCTACACCCAAAAGGACTGCATCAACAATTTTGCCGCTGCCAAGGGCATGAATTTCAAATTCATAACGCCTTGAGCACCACATTTCGGCGGCATCTGGGAGGCGGCGGTCATATCGACAAAAATGCTACTGATATAGGCCGCAGTGGTTATCATCCACGAACACAACGCTCCACCCCAGACATGCAAGCTGGGAAAGATCAAGAAAACCATGAAATTCGCAGATGGTAAAGTGTGCGTCGCAGTCGTGCGAACCAAAATTGGAATATTCAAACGTGCCATTTAGAAATTGGCACCTCTAGCTTCAAATTTAGATTAAGGGATTACTTGAATTTATATAAGCCTCTGCCTTCATATTAAGATTAAGAGTTTGCTTTGGATTTGTATAAACCATGAATTTGAATAGGATAACTGCATATTTTATGTTATTTATTATTATTATTCTGTACAACTAAAATCAGTTATTGCATTTTCTCAACGTCATATGCTTTAGTATATGCAGATGACTGATCTGCTCTCTGCTTGGTTTTTGATTACTTAAAGTCTTAATTGACACAACCAAATTTAAACATTCTTTTGTTAAAATCAAGCATTTGTTTGCTGCGAGCTTGGCAGCTTGCAAATAGGCATGGACATCATGCAAAAATTCACATTAGACAGTGAATATACATCTCAAATAAATTTCTGAATACAACAAACAAAATTTTTTGGTAGAAATTTATGTATATCAGCTCTTTTCATATTCTAAGCCTTAGTCTCAACATTTTTGTACCCTTTGACCATGTACCAACCAGTAAGAAATTACTATTTTAAATAGATACAGGTGCAGAAATTTTAATTATAAAAAAAAATTCTGATGCCTTTCATGACATGCAAACAAATAACACAATTCATATTCAAGGCATAGGAAAAGGAGTAATAGAATCCAAAGGCCTAGCTTCAATTAAACTACAGACAGATAGATACATAATTCCACAGAATTTACTAAGAATCCAACTAGTTAAAACCCTTCTTTCAAACAACAACACCTTACAAAGGCTTGTGAGCACATCTCCAAATAAACTCTCAAGACAATATTGCATAAACACTCAAAACTACAAAAATCTCAATAGCTCTACAACTCGTAAACTCAAATTACACTGAACAACATGGCACCGCAATCCAATTGCGCATGCGAAAACACTTACCTTAACATTAAGGAAAAGAAGGGCCATCAGCCGGATCGGTCACGCATACGTAGCGTGATTACGTTTACACGAGTTTGAAACCACCGATGCGGCATATCTATATATAAAAAGCCGATTGCGTCAAATCAACCCATAACGTGAACATCCCTAAGTGTAAGCCCAACAACCAAACAAATATACAAATATACTGATATACAAATACAAAATCAGACTATAAACATTTGCGTAGGAATACATACTTAGATACATTCGAAATAATTATTTTTTAAAGTTAGCCGCACATCTCATACCAGAGTTTGATGGAAAGGCAGAAAATCTGAAAGCCTTCCAAGGTGTATTGAATCTTATGGATTCCTTAAAATGCATTCATGAAGCAGTGAATCAGTGAGTCTAGTAAAGACAAATTTAAAGGCCATGCTATAAATTAATGAGTAATGAGAAGACAATAGCTGCTATCATTACAAAAGTCTCAAATACAATAAAAGGAGAATCTGTGGTCGTAATAAGCTTCTAAATCTCAAACAAAAAAAAAAAAGAAAAAGGCTAATCAGTTAACCCAAGAGGTAGAAAAGCTGACTAAGGCTCTAGTAGGTGCAATCATAATTGACGCACCTTTATTGGAACTAACCACTAAACACAGCACCCAACCTGCTGTAAAATCAATGATAAAACGTGTTCTATTGATATGGTCAAACTAATCATACAGGCAGGCACATTCAGTAACATGAATGATGCCATATCCAAATTCCTTAACAGTTGCAGACAAACCCTGTACCTTACTACCTGAAACGAACCAACTCAGTATAGTATAATAGAGGCAACCGAAGTAATGATGGTGGTAGAGGTAATTACTAAAACAACGTATACTGAAAAAATAATATATGCAAAATTCCAATATAACGAAAAACTGAGATTCTATGCCAATTTTAGCCGAGGCAATAAGAATAATGTGAGAGTAAAACAAAAAATCCCAACAAGATTCATCAAATTAAGAAACACCCCTTTCGTATACTAAGCCTTAGTCTCAACATTTTTGTACCCTTTGACCATGTACCAACCAGTAAGAACTTAATATTTTAAATAAATACAGGTGCCGATATTTTAATTATAAAGGAAAATTCTGATGCCTTTCATGACATGCAATCAAATAACACAATTCATATTCAAGGCATAGGAAAAGGAGTAATAAAATACAAAGGCCTAGCCTCAATTGAGCTAAAGACAGATAGATACATAATTCCACACAATTTACTAAGAATCCATCATGTATAAAAATCTTGTAATCAAACAACAATACCTAACAAAGGCTTGTAAACATTATATCAGCGCGCAATATAGACTCAAATATACAAGATAATACCACAACACCAATATCAATACACAAGCACATAGTTACACATCTCCAAATAAACTCTCAAGACAATGTTGCATAAACACTCAAAACTTCAAAAATCTCAATAGTTCCACAACTCGTAAACTCAAATTACACTGAACAACATGGCACCGGAACCAAAACGCGCATGCGAAAACGCTTACCTTGACATTAAGGAAAAGGAAAGCCCTCAGCCGGATCGGGCGCGCTAACGCAGCGTGATTACGTTTACACGAGTTTCAAGCCACCGATGCGGCATATCTATATATAAAAGGCAAACGTACAACCAGAAAATAAAGCCGATCGCCTCGAATCAACGCATGACGTGAACATTCCTAAGCGTAAGCCCAGCAACCAAACAAACAACAACAATTTAAATTAAATTTCAATTAAAATAAAGTGCTAAACAAGATAATCAAAGTTTAAACAAATAAAATTACAATAAAACAAACGTGAAGAGCAATATCAAGCAATATCAACAAACCAATTTTTGCAGTTTTCCTTTGTTGCTGGAATTTTTGTTTTGTGTGCCCAAACATTATTAAACAAACATTATTCAGACCAACAAATCGCAGCATATAAAAATAAAATAAAAGTAGCGATGTGCCACATCCTATCAAATGCCTGCTGCATATCCAAATATATTGCGGCGCATTATTCTTTTGTCTCAAATACTTTGAGGATGAAGCTCACCACTCTGTGGAGTTGCTCAGGGGTGCCGTGGCTTTTTCTAAATCCAAACTGATGAGGCGGTATTGCCCTGGCAAATCTCTCCATCTTAAACATCCTACGTTATTTCTCTGCTTATTATCTGTACTTCTTCTGATAAGGTAGTTAGTTATTTGCATAGTAAAACGTCGCTCAATATGTTCAGCTAATGCTTCTGCCCTGTCCAAAAGTGACTTGAACCACTCGCCATTTTCATATTTAACAGGCAGCATCCTAATTGGTTGCCTTTTTGCTGTCTTTGTCAGTCTTCATAAACAATGAATCCCATCCCAGTGCCATTCGCTTCTACGCTCTTCAGAATTTCATCAAAACGGGCCTATTTCTCCTAGCTCAGAACTTTCTTCAGATTGTTGGTCTCCTCTGAGCAGTCTTTTGGCATATAGAAGCTTTTTCACTCTCTCTATAGAAGCTTTTGACTTAGAGTCAGTCTTCAGTAGGGGTTAGACGACAGCTGTGCAACATGAGGAATCTTGTTCGTAAGCAGTTCAATGGCTTCTTCAATGTCCTCGCCAGAGTTGAGCTCGAAGTTGGTGTCGATAAATTGATTAAGAGTAGCTCTAAATTTCGGGCACACAACTCCGACTTGGCAGCAGCTTCCTCTTGGATTTGATAATTAGTGGTTGCCCACTAATCTCTATTATAATCGGAAGATGGTCCGATGAGAGCTCAAAAAAACTGGTAACTGAAGTCATACCGGGTCCCTAGATAGACGGCATGGTCTACAGTCGACGGTGTCCCTCTGACATAATTTGAGATGTGATAAGATCATTATAGTCAGAGGTATAAATCAGATCCGAAAGTATTTCCCTCTTGGACAGGCCCCTGCATTGCCCCACAAATAGTGTTTGCGTTCCAGTCACTATCGATTATGTAACACGAACCAATTGCGATTTAGTAAGTTTACCTGACAACACGATTGGAAAAAATCAAGGTCAGCCTGCAGCCTAAAGTGGAAAGAAGAGTCCTTGCAGGACAAACAAAGTTTAACGTCGTCGGCGTACATAAGTACACGAGAGTGGGATACAGCCTGAGGCAAATCGTTGATAAATAAGGTGAAGAGCAGGGGGCCGAGGTGGCTACCCTGCGGTACCCCTGATGTAGCCGTAAGGGGCTTAGAGTAAGAGTAATTAAAAGAACTTTCTGAGATGAAGGTATTCGGAGATCCACTTAAGAAGAAGGGATGGGAAGAAAAGGAGATCTAACTTATGAATAAGTAAACAGTGGCTTACCGAGTTAAATGCTTTGCTGAAGTCAGTGTAAATGACGTCAGTTTGCATTTTATTCTTAAATCCTTGTATTACAAAAGAACAAAATTCTAGTAAATTAGTGCAAGTAGACCTACGCTTCATTAGCCCATGCTGAGCAGATGAAATTATAGAGCCACAAGAGTGTTGTAACTGTGGATTAATGAACGACTCCTTCCAAGGGGAAGGGAAGACGAAGAATTCAAAGATGGATCAAAACCCTTCAAAATCGGCTTACAAAGTGCATCAGCGCAGAATCTGAGAATACTCCCCGGAACACCATCAGGACGAGGAAAAAAGTTAATCTTAATAGACTTAAGTTCATTAACTAATAAGCTTTCAGTAACTAAGGGAGGTGGGATGTTATTAGACATGTGTAAGCTATAAAAGAAGTCAACCGCACTGTCCATTTCTGTACAATTGTACAAGTATGATGACATTGGTAAGTCTAGCGAAATAAGCCTTTTTAAATGAATATATTCTAGATGACAAGTTGGAAGATGCAGATACCGCACGAATAGGAATATCCATAGTAACGTGTAATGTTGGGTGAAACGGGTCTCAGTAAGCAAAAGCGGACTGACTCTAGAGACCATAGATATATAAGGGTCAGAAAAGTGAATTGTGAAATACAAACTCTTCTTATTTTGCGTAATTGAGAAAATGCTGGCATATTGGTAGTGAGAGAATCAAATGTATTGTTATATGTCTTGCCTTTTTATGCTGATTCAAAACTAATAATTAAATTGATAAATTGTGAAATAATAATTTATATATATTTATTAGGTTTCAAACGGTCTAGAGCTCTTTGAAATGGGGTTTGCCATTCTCTAGGGTTTTTCTCATCAAAAAAAGTGGGTGAGAACCGAGATGCAAAAAAAAGTTCAGTTTTGTTACCTAGTGTAATTAAAGTTTTACATATTGCTCGCTGGTTAAATTGTCACAGCATTACCACACTTGAGTCTGTGGCTTTTACATGTCTTATTGGTCTATGCTGAAGCACCGGAAAGTTTTATGACTTGCGAGCCATTGTTTTGATTAGGCGCCACTTCTTCCGCACCTTTTTCTTCTAGGCGAACTGACTGTAGTAATGTTACAATATATTATAATCATTAATATCTTACCTGTCCCAAAATTTTTCCTTTGAATCTTCAACAAGAAATGGTTTTAGGGGATAACTGATTTCATTTCCCATGTATGAATAGGATAGATAAAGACATGTTAATACTGATGCTTGGAGATCCGATTCCTTTGTTTCCTCTCCATCAACCAACTCTCGAACTAACATATACACAAATACCACATTTGCTGGATTGATAAATGCAACGTCCTGTAAAAATTTGTATCTAAATTAGCTATTGTATGCATATTTCTATATTCAATAATATATCCATAAGTTATGATCATCATATGTATAATAGGTATAAGAAAAACATAGAATATACAAGTATATATGTGGGTTGGTTTAATTATTTATGTGAGAATTAAATGCTTATTGGTGATATGAATTATTAGGTAATATGAATTTACAAAATCGTGTTTTTCGTAATTTATCATCGTTTGTTGTACCCGTCTTGGCACACATCTTTTTTGTCTCTGCTGGCGATATTAAATTCTACCCTGCCGCTTTTCGTATTCTTGACAGCGTCCTTCGTGTTCTTCATTTTGATTGACTGTCCTTTGCTTAGCCAACGGATGTTGCATTCGACCATCCTGTTCGCTGGAGTCTTTTCCGGACGACCACAAGGCCTTGTTTTCCTAGACATACCAATAGATTCTATGGATTCATATTGTCTGAACTCGAAGAAGTTACAGCTGCACCCTCCACTTGGGAGGCTTTTTCACATCGTAGTTCTTATTGAGATTCTGCTACCTGCTGCTGCACATGGCCTTTTTCATCATTCTGCTAGGCTGTTTTAAGCTGCTTCTTCTTCTGTCTGTTTATCCTCTACGTGACACTGGAAAGTCCTCTGCGAATTAGACAACGTGCTTGTCATTTCCATTTGGCATAGACTCCAAATAGTTGCTCCTTTTGACGACTGCGCGGCAACGTTGCTTCTTCCGTTACTTCGTCCGTTGCTTATACCTGCCACGCACATGTTCCTGGAATGCCTTCTCCTACCGCCCTTCATCGTACTGGTCCATGTAGTTTGTATCCTTATTTTTTGATTTTTGATTCTTGCGACTTGGCTGATAACACAAAGTCTCCAGCTGCTCATCAGACACAAATTTCAACTAGACCAGACAGTCTGTAGACAAAGCCACTGGCGGATGCTCGGATATCATCGATTGACTCATTTGTAAGAAGTCGAAGCCCAGTATACGATGTCCCAAGTTGTTATCGGGAAGCAAAATAAATGTCTGCTGCGCTTCAATACCATCAACTTGTACAGTGTTCATAAAAGTACAAATCATATTAGTTTACGACCCCATAAAGTGTATTTATTCTTAATCAGCATCAACAGCCGAGTCGATCTAGTCATGCCCGTCTGTCCGTCCGTCCGTCCGTATGAACACATAGTTCTCGGAGACTGTAAGAGCTAGAGAGACGCAATTTGGTATGTAGACTCCCCTTGTGGGGCGGCAAATCAAGTTTGTTTTTAAATGTTGCCACGCCCCTCCCGCCCCCGCAAACATATCTTAACACACTTAGTTGAAACTCGGATTGTATATGTGTAAGCACGTAATCTACCGATATGTTAAGATCGAATAATAATTGTAGACAAAATCGTAAAAAAATTTTTCACTCTACTAGAGAACGAGTATAATTAACAGTGCCCAATTGCATACATTAATAGGTGAAAGAAAAATGAAAAAAAGTGCTCAAGAGAACTTATTAAGAATGAAAGAAAAAGCTTCCCGTGGAAATATTGAGAAAATTAATGCAGTATGTAATAGATGGTTTTGGTATTTGTATCAATTTTGTGCTGTTGTAAAATACAGTGAGATGCGGCCGAAATCACGGACTCCGACGGAATCCTAAAATTATTTGAATAGCAGCTGAAAAAACAAAAACTCAAACGTTTTTCCGCTCTTTCACAACCTTGAGCTCGCTAACCCAAACAGTCAAATCAATTTTGTATAGGAAAAGCTAAAGCTTAGGAATAAATTCGAGAAAAATCAAGCAATGTAAGAAACAACGAAAATAGAAACAATGATGTACCTTCTCGCTCTCTGACTTTCGCACAACACAGTTGCCTTTTTTCAATCTGCCGTATTGTGCTAATTTTTGCGATAATGAATCAAATTTTGAGTTGTGTAAAATTGTTCTTTAATTGTGCTTACTTTCGGCTTTAACGCAAACCTTTAAGTGCACTTGATAAAACTGCTTCAAATGTTTTTTTTTTATTATTGTGCAAATAAAACTAAGAGCTGAACTATAATCATAAGCACACAAGTGCAAGTTATACTGCTTCGAGCTGCCCAGTGAGAAATTTTTGCTAAAATAATTTTGTGCTCTCAATTTCAATGGCTGAACCTGTGCTGCTCTAGCGGCCTTCTGCCGGAACCAATTCTGCTTAATTTTCCTAACATAATTGAATTTATAAGTACTACAGTTCTGATATTTCTGTTTACTTGGATCATCTTAGTTCTATTATTGCAATGATTGCTGATACTGATCTGTGATATCAAGTGGTCCTCTGTGATCGACTCAGTCGGTTTGATACCTTCAAGGCAACACGAATTTGTTGACGGCCTTCTTGAATTGTCCTTATCTCAAGTTAATTTTTTAATCAACTCATTGAAACGCCAATTTGATTTCTGTGGTCTCCGCTTTTGCTTCCTGAATAACCGTTTGACCCATAATTACACGTTACAATGGATATTCCTATTCCTGCCGTATCTGTATCTTCCAAATTGTCAGCTAGAACATATTCATTTAGAAAAGCTGTTTTCGGTAGCCTTAACAATATCATCCTTCAATCATACTGGTCTTACTTATATACTTGTACAGATATGGACCGCACTAGACTGCTTCTTCAAAATTCTTTGTACAATTTTTAAGGATTTAGTTCGGTTCACTAGTCCTGTAAGGCTTAATAAACCTCCTTGGTTTTCTTCACACTTGTCTAATTTAAAAAATATCAAATATAGACCCTTTAAGAAGTTCAAGATCTCGGGAAGCTCTTCGGAGTATTCGCGTTATATTAATGCTCGTTCCAGGTTCACTGCCATTAATTCCAAGTGCTATAAAGCATATTTGCTTCGCTTTAGGTACCCTACAGGACCCAACACAATTTTATAATATTATATTTATTTTATACTTATTTTATAATAGACGAAAAATATCTGCCCTACCTCCTTCATTATTTTATATAAATACTTAGGCAAATATAGATTAAGGCATTGCCCATTTGTTTGCAGAGTTCTTTCAAACAACTTTTTCCCCTCTTAAGTATCGGTCAGAATTTGAATTTGAATTCTTCGTCTTTCCCTTCTCTCTGGAAGGAGTCGCTTATTAGTGATCTCCATAAAAAGGGGAATAAGACTGATGCCCAAAACTACAGAGGCATATCAAAACTGTCTGTTATGCCTAAGCTTTTTGGAAAAATATTAACTTGTGGTTCTATAATTTCATATGCTCAGCATGGGTTTATGAAGCGTAGGTCTACCACCACTAATTTACTATAATTTTCTTCTTTTGTACAAGGATTTAAGAATAAAATGCAAACTGACGTCATTTACACTGACTTCAGCAGTGTTGGATCTCCTTGGCTTCCCTTTCCCATCTTCTTACGTGGATTTTCGGCTACCTTAATCTCAGAACTTAACTCTGTCGTAGCACACCGTTTCAGACATCGTACCTTCTTGACGATATGGCTCTTGATCGGATCGAGTCAGTTGATGACTTGTGCTTACACACTTCGATTTACACATTTCAATTACTAAACTACTGTATACTTCTTTGGTCCGACCTATTTTGGAGTACGCATCCTGTGTTTGGTGTCCACAATACAGGAATTACCAAAAGAAATTTGTATTTTTTGCTCTCCGTAAGTTGATTTGGGACCCCAATAACCCTAATAAACCTTCCATCTCTTGAAAATTGTAAAATTATGCTCAATGTTATCTTTATACATAAGCATCAACTAAACCTTAATCTGCATAAATTAACTAATCCGCATAGAATCTATGTGAATAGAATAGTAGAAAGGCATTTCGAACAGCTAAGATTAACAAGAGTGACAGCCCAAAATCGCCGTATAAATATATTTTATTGCTAAGAAATTAAATTAGCCCAAATAGTGAAATATTAAATTTTTGACCTCTGAGATTAACATAGTGACAGCGTAAAATCGTATAATAAATATTTGGACTGCTAAATAGCTCAAATAAGGAAGTGAAGCTCAAACCCAAACAAAAACAAAATAATTTTGTCTCAACTTAACATACCAATATTATAACTAAACAAAGTGCAGGTCAGGGCCTAGCAACTAATTAAAAAGCCCTATCACAAATTCGAAAAGCGCCAATGTTCAAAGGATCCACGGACGGCCTAAGTTCATTCATAAGAAGGATTGAGTACATATTGCAACTATACCCAACAAATATTAAGACGATTGTACAATACAAATTATAGGGGCAATATTCGTAAGCTTATTAAAAAATTAGAAAACAAATCTTATATAATTCCTAATAAACTGACACTAGAAAATAGTATCATAAAATTCAACATTTATACAAACACATTGAGAAACACAATCAAAGATGTAATAAACAGAAAGTCGAGAGGTAGACAATTCATGATATTAGCAGGACACAAAGTTTCAAGTGTTTAAAAACTAAAACCCAAAACAAATTTTCAATAAACAAAAAAAAAAATCAAATCATTCCACTTACAATAAAAATTATAATCAAGTTAATCAAGCAAACAATAAAAATGTTGAACATAATAATGCCCAAGCAAGCCCACAACTTTATAAAGAAGCAGCCCCGGACGAAACAACCCCTACATCAGAATAATAATGAATGGTATACCACTGAAATGTGTCATAGACACAGGGTCAGCAATAAATGTGATTATAAAAAATGTCATTAACTTTTCAATAACAACATAACACATTAAAGTAAATACAATAAATCGAAACATTGATTTGATAGAAAACATAGATGTAACATAGATAAAACCAAGTATATGATGTCCCAGTCATCAAACTTTCTACATTTATAAATTTTCCGAAAATTATGACTTATTAATAGGCTGACAATACTTAGAGGACTGCCAAGCACTAACTATAAAGACGGAACAGATTGGAGAATATCACTTCAAGTTTAAAACTAACGACGAAGAAAATACGGAGGACGTCACTATACCTGAGTGCCTGAGTGATTAACATTTTAAACTAAACCATCTGACCGAGGAAGAAAAACAAATATTAATAAAAGTATTTCATAAATATAGGGATGCACAGTAACATGATGGTGATAATTTGACTTTCACAACTACAGTAAAACATAACACGAAGACCCAATTGACAAAAGACATTACACATATTCCCAAACTGGAAATGAAGAAATAAATAGACAAATAAAATAAATGTTAGCAAAATATATGATAAGGAAGTCTCAATCGCCGTACAAGTCTCCTCTTTTGGTAATTCCAAAGAAACTGGATGCTTCAGGCATACAAAAGTATCGAGTGGTTGCAGATTATAGATACCTAAATGAAATAACAATTGGTGACAAGTTCCCATTACCAATCATTGAAGAAATATGAGACAAGCTAAGTAGATGTCAATATTTCATAACTCTAGACTTAGCTAAGCGCTATTATCAAATCCAATTGGATTCAGAGTCAATATGAAAAACTGCATTCTCAAATAAACACGGGCATTACGAATATACTCATATGCCGTTCGGACTGAAAATTCACCCGCAACTTTTAAATGTTGCATGAACGATCTATTGTAAGAATTAATTCCTAAATATTATCTAGTTCACCTTGATGATCTCTTAATTTATTGCACTTCATTAGAAGAACATGTATCTTCATTGAAGAAATTATCGACAAAATTAAGGGAAGCCAATTTAAAGTTACAAATAAATAACTGTGAGTTTATGAAAAGGGAAACGGAATTTTTATTTAATGTTATTATCACAGATATCATAAATTCACATCCTGATAAGAGTCATAATCAAGTATCCAATGCCAAAAACTTCAAAAGAAATCAAATCCTTTCTATGTTTAAGCGGTTACTATAGAAAGTTTATTCCAGTGGTTTTGCTGCTGTAGCAAAACCCATGACAATAAAATTTAAAAAAGATCCAAAATTTATATTAACGAAAGTAACTATAAGGAAGCGTTTGAAAAATTAAAATTTTTGGTCACATCTGATCCAATATTATCATACCTAGATTTTAATGAGCGTTCTTGTCTGACTTCAGACGCAAGCAATAAAGCTTTGGTTCTGATTTATCTTAAAATAACAAACCGATTTGATACGCAAGCGAAACGAATTAAATTATTCAGCATTAGAAAAATACCTATGCTAATAGGTAACAAAATAGTTTAGATCCTATATATTAGGTAGAAAATTGGAAATACTAAGTGATCACAAGGGGTACGGTTAAATAATATATATGAGCCTAATATGAAATAAGAAAGGTGGAAAATAAGATTAAACTAATTCGATTGTACCATAAAATATTTGCCAAGCAAAGAAAATCACATAGACGATACTCCATCAAGAGTAAAAATATATGAAGTATTACTAGGCGAAGCCGAAAGCCAAAATAGTGCATAAGAAGACAATCAGCATTATATTCAATACACAGACAAAATATTATATACAGAAATGGCTAATGCATATCTATTTAATGCAATCAAAGAATATTTGTGTACGAAAAATAATGTGGTATATTTTTATAATTACAATGATTTCGCTATATTTCAACAAGCTTATGTAGAAATAATTGATCCGGTAATACCAAAACAATGAGATCTAGTACTAAATTAGTAGATATGCAAACTTATTCATAATTTAAATTAATTAAATTAATACAAAACATAATTAAGGAATGCGATATTTGTAATATATCAACAACTGGACACAGAAATAATAAATTAGCTTTTGAAGTTACACCTGAAATTAACAATGTTAGATTTCTAATTGTTTCTAGATGTAATGGATGCAAAATTATGTCAAAATTTTTAACATTATTAAAAGTAACTAGCAGAGATTGGTTAGAAGCAAAAAGAGCTATATTTAAAGTATTTGCAGAAATGGGAAAACCTGTAGAGATAAGAGCAGATAAAGATTCAGCATTCATATGTGCAGTCCAACAACAATTTATTGCTTGGTTTTATTATTATTATTAGAAGCACAACTCTTCAAAAATTCGATAGGCGTCGTCCAGCTAACAACACGTTGTAATTTACTGACTGAGAGAAAACTGTTTTAATATTATCACATACACAGATTAAGCGATTTTTTTGTGGAGCCAGTAAAGTTTGCGTCCTTCTAAGCCATCAGACGCCCCATCCGATAAGGCTAGAGAGGAAGACAGGAGCGCGGTGACCAGAGCGAGCCCATGCAGTGCATAGCTGCATTCGACGGGAGCGTAAGTGTTGGAGTTATAGTGGTGTTATCTAAGTAGAGTTTGGTAATGCAAGTCAAATTTTGTTGTATGTGTTGGCAGTTAATTGTTGTTCCCCACAAGAATATGAATTGCGGGTGCGCGTATTATCTCTTTTCAGTTATACGCCAACTTCAACTTCGTATACTGGCGTCAACCAAAGTCGCGTAAGTCAGCTGCTTGCATTTACATAAGAGACAAGAGTGCCAAATCACATCCGAAATGCAGCGAGCAACTCTGTAGATGTCTCTAGCAACACGCGCACGTACAAAAAGTTAGATCGGTAAGCCCACGAAGAGTTTGCATTACAATAACGTAAAGTAGCTTAACTTGTTGTTGTGTGGGTTATTATCAATTTTTATAGCTTGCATTTTGTACATTTTATTATTATTATTAATTTTTGTACTACATATATATATTTTTAATTTAATATTATATCACAGAGATGCATCTTTTTATCAACTGAATTTATGTTTACGTTTTTAATTTCTTCTTTATACTATCAATTATAGTGTGGAAGCGAATTATGAATTGCTAAGCGTTTTCTTTTGAGCTGGTGGCGGGTGGGTGAACATGGCGATGGGTGGACCTAGCCAACCAAAAGCCACACAATACGTTTATAGACAATTAGACGAACAGTATTGACATAGACGAACTAGATTGATCTAACTGTGTTTCGGGGAGATGGCCGGTATTCCAAGGTCCACCCCAAACACGGCGAGCCATGTCCAGTCGAGAGACACCGAACATAACATATCATATGACAATTTACTAGGAATTTAGCATTTAATTATCGAGCAAGCTCCTATTACTTTCTTATTTCTTTGGATTCATTTTCATATTCTGCTTAGATGACTCTTTCTATTTGATACCCAATTCATAGATATTTATAAAAATAATTAGTCCGCCATCTATGAAAGTCTGCCATTTTAGATTTCAAATGCCAGGTATTGACATCCAAACTTTTTTGTGTAATTCCCAGCTGTATTATCCATGTTAAGAAAGAGTGCAGCGGTATATTGCCCTGAAGCAACCCAAAACCCAAAACCAAAAATATTGTTTAAAACATCGTATAAAATGTTGAAAGAAATGCAATCCTATAATCCAGTTAAATAAAACGAGATTTTGAGGCTTTTCAGATATACGTAAGAATCAAAGCACACTTCCCTTCAAAGTTCAGAGTATTGAAATCCCTAAAAGGACACCGCTATATTTGGGAGTACATAATGCTCAAGGCGACTTTTTGGGCTATCTTTGGTGTGATGCGCTGATGAAATGTTTCATAAAAAAATAACGCTGGACAGCTAAACTGCTATATGAATTAGAACACCTATCCGAAGACCTAAAGAAAATAGAAAACAAACCGAGTTTGTAGTGGACCGATTCGGATAAAATTTGGTCAACAGACGCTTAATCTCCTAAAGTAAATTTATACCACATTTGGCTCGATTTGGATGAAATACAAGCGTTCCGAATACAAGCAATTTTATCTCCTAAAATGGATACAAACCAAATCTGGTTCTATTTTGATGAAAAAATAATGTTCTATTCATTCCGGAAAAATCATTGTGTCTATATGATATAGTGACCCGATCCAGATCAAATCTGATCAGTTAAGTGAAGATGCCTCTAATACACATAATCCCTAAATTTGTTTCACTTCCAATGAAAAACAAAAAAGCTTTGAAATAAAAACACTTAAATTAGAGGTAGTTTGTAGGGGAGGCACCCTAAAAAGTGGGCCACAAAAAATAAAATAAACTTGCTTTGGGTACATATTTATGGAAAATGAAAATACAAATTTTAGTTTCTGGATATAGATTTTTATGCATCCGAACGATCAGACGGATGTGGCTAGATCGGCTTGTCGTGCTGATAAAGAATATATATTCTTATGTGATCGAAAACGCTTCTGTTACATACATTAAAACTTAGTATACCTTTGTACCATAGGTACATGATATAAAAATAGCAAAAGCTTACAAGCAGACCAAAAACACAACAACAACAAAACAAACACAACACATGGTCTCATACAAAATGTTTGTTTTTTACGATTTTGTCTACAATTATTATCCGATCTTAACAAAATTCGGCAAATCAGTACATTATTTTATAATACATATAAACCGAGTTTCAACTAAATGCATTAAGTTTTGTGGGAGATATAAAGCTTTACAAGCCGAATTTAGTTCAGTTTGGTTGGAAAAAAAACTTGTTGTATATTCACATTCCGAAAAGTATGTTTTATAGGAGCTATTTGCTATTCACCCAGTGGGGGCAGGGGCCTTCGCCTTGGACTCCCCCCCCCCCCCCCCAACAACTCGAGAGAATATGTATATATTTGTATATATAATTATATTTATTAAAATTATGTATAATACAATTTTAGGACTCTATCTCTTATAGTTACCAATATCTAGATTTTCATACATCCGGACGGACAGACGAAAGGATTGACGGTTAGATGACTATGGGATGGGGCCCATATTACGAAAATTCATAAGTAATGTTTCTATGGTGAAATTTTTTTTTAAAGAACTTTTAAAATCTAGTATTGTTTTAGCTTGCAGGTTTGCTCATCAGGCCGCAGCCGATTCCTAAAAGCTTTACGCTTCCTTAAAGCCAATCATCATGTATCTTTATTATTCATACGCAATTTTGTATTTAAATCTTTTGGTTTGGCTGTATACATCTATGAATTGAATTTTGTTTTTTTTTATATTTTTTTTGATTTTTTTACTTAAAATTCAACTTAAATTAGAAATAAAATTATAACTCTTTTCAAACTTATGCACTGACATAGCTGACATATAAATCATTGAAATCTATGGTGAAAAAGAAAAATAACAAGAACTAGACACCTTTTTGTAAAAATTGACTTTGTATGTTTTTAGTATTCATTTTTTAAATATTTTTGCTAGTGATGACACCAGAGGTCACAGGCAAACGACGCCGAAATATAGAAAAATGCGTAGTGTACTCGATTCAGGAGCTTTTTAACAAAGTGGCATTCCTAGTCTTCATGAAGATTATCCTAGTTTCCCTTCTCCAGCTCCCATAATCTCAGCTTTGTAGACTAGCTGGTGACAAAACAGAAAAACAGAAATGGCATGGCACATTTGCATTATTTGCAGAGATATGTTGAACAGAAATCTAAGAGCACCATTAAGTTTCTTTGCTGTTTGTAAATATTTGAGACTTAGAAAAGTGTGCATTGTGGCAATAATGATTAGGTCGTAGGTAGTGATCCCAACATTGGAAATGCGAGTATTAACTTTGGTATTTATAATAAACCGTACATTACATTGCATTTACATTACAGTATTACAGTATTTAGCGTACTACCTGAATATGGACTTTAAGATTACAAGTTTGATTTTATGTAATGAAACGATAATTGTACAAAAACAATTTCTCACCTGCCAACCTTGGAGTAATAGGCTTCGATCAACCGCTCTTAGCCACATAACAGCATCGCCAGCATCAAAATTATTTAACCTTTGGCATCGATAGTGCAAAAACATTCCTAGACATTTCAAGAGTTCTGAAGTAGATGCCTGTGAATAACCCCTTAAGTCAATATTTAAAATAAATTCGTACGCAAATACTGACCTGAATAACAGTTTTACGTGGAATCTGATTTGTGTTCTTAATTTGCATTGAAGAAGGTTGTAATTGCTGCGGTATGGTCAGGGTCAGTGGCTGTTTTTGAATTAACTTATTGTGGTTAGATATTAAGTTCGTGTTATTAACCCTGACAAGATCTTTTGTTGTAGAAGGCTTCCGCGTGTTGGACGTTGGAAAAAATTGCTGCTCTCGATTCTCCTGACTTTGATTACTATATTGCTGGTGGTGCTCCTCAATGTGATTACAATGCAGTTGTATATTCTTATTTTTATCAGCTGCTGAAGAGTATGAACACTCTAAAAGCTGTGCTTTAAAGCACGCAGTTGGTAAGTTTGCACATTTGTTCTTGTTTTCAATTTTTTTCTTATTGTGAGATGTGGATAGCTTTTTCCATGACAGTGCATTTATAAAGAGAGAGTGTTTCTTTAAGTTCTTTTCTATTGAATTTTTTTCTGATATTATAATTGAATTTTCATTATGCGCATCCAAATCGTTATTAATTGTATCTTTGGATGAATTCGTTAGATTATTGAAATTGTGTGAATGCAACTCAGTTTGCAAATTGAAATGCATGCTTCCACATGTATTTTGTTGTCCTATGCTATTTTTAGGAAGCTGATGACATATTGATTTTTTGTTTTCGCGGTTCTTAGCATTATTTAATTGCTCGTATGTAAAGTTATTTAGATGCGAATCGATGGATGCCGCACTGTCATTACCCGTTTCATTTCTAATATCTGCAGACTGTTTATACTGAAAACTTGGCTGTGACGAATAAATTGGATGCCGATCCCTTGGGTTGAAACTTAAAACTGTCCCCATAGCAGCTGAAATAGAAACTGGCCACATATTAATATATCAATACGTATAAATATTTACGATTGTAATATTTAAAATTGATAGTGTAAGTTCCTTGTTGGAATTCAAATTTTGCTTTGTCTAAAAATATTGATTTTTTTAATTGATATATAAGTTTTTATTTGAAATTTTTTGCTACACGCATAAATATCTGTGTGCTTATATATGAATATGAATGTAAATATAAAAAAAAAAATGGTGTGTTATTCATTATTTAATTAATTACCTCTTTTAAGGAGTTTCACTCAACTACGGTTATAGATTTTGTGATATGAAGGAAAGGTAGCAGATACTGTCTTTTAGGATTTAATAGTATTATTTTATGAAATATTACTGTATATTTAGCGTTTTCAAGATTTCTTTTTTTTTTTAATTTCACTTTTTAAATCGTTCATATTAAATTTATTATAATTTATAAATTTTTATATTTAGGAAGCACCTTCAGCAACATGCTCCTGGAATGTGTACGTAATTCAATATCGATTTTCTCTATGCGCAGACTCACGCGCAAGGGTGGAATTGTGGATCGCACATGCGCTGTACAGAAGTTTCGAACCCCAAAATGTAAAGCTAATATGTTTAGGTTCTTAGGTAAAATTACAAAAATATGAAATTCACCATTCGAATGCAGGAAAAAGAAACGTAAAGTTTTAGTACAAGTTTTTAATTAGGCTAGTCATTGCTGTATATAATTCTGTAATCCACAAGCAACTGAAGATGGCAATGGCACTTGAGAGGCAAATTGCACAGCTGTAAATCTTTTAGATGGAAATTTTCATATATGTAAATCTTTTAGATGGAAATTTTTATACACGGTTTCACACTCTGCATCTTTCCAAAAGACATCTCATAAATTAAAACTAAAGAAACACTGTAGTTTATATTTGCGCCTTCATAAAATGTTACATACTTAGTTTGGAGACTCTAGCTTTTGTGGCCTGTTACATATATTTTCTATAAGATTTTTGAAATCAGCATTTAAAAAAGAACTCAAAAGTACGCATTGTAAATATATGGATATGGTGCAGTTATATTGTCAGGCAACTTACAACGCACAAGAGCAAGCATTTCCGACTCTATAAAGTGTTTAGATTATTCATCAGTCTGTTTCAAACTCAAAATCTCTTTTTTTTTACCTATGGTATGCATGTAACAGGCAAAGGAGGAATCGCAGACCACATAAAGTATATCAGAATGTAGGAAAATAGATCTTGGAAATTATAGAGACTTCAAGTTTGTATATTAATTTTATATATATGTACGCATATATATTTAGTCGATATGCTACGCCCATATTTAAGATAAACTGTTTTGTTTTTCATTATAATTCGGGAGTATGTGGCGAGCAACGTTTACATCAGCTGAGCAAACTTGATGAGGGTCAAACCTAACATGTTAGAAGAAATTATTTAAGAAAGCCCTTCAATTATCTGTGCGCATGTGTGCTTGGGTTACGGATTCCTTTGTATCCGCAAAGGCGGATATACTAAACTTGTTTATTGCAATTACTGCGGATCCGATGCGCACTTGGACCTCAGGTACTGTAAAAAGATATCAGCATCAACAAAAGAATAAAAGTTGGACAATTATATTATGATTAAATAATAATTTTATTTTTCCAATTATAATATTTGTCTTTAATAAAGATAACATTTCTACAACGCTCTCAATAAAAGTGGCAACCACATGTATCTGGTCCCCCTTTGTTGTTAATTGATGACCAGACACATTGTTTTAGGTGGATTTCATGGCCTTTTGAATAAAATCGCAATTTGGTTGATGTGGCACATATATTCACGAAATTAATTCAAGATTGCATTGCATACTTGAGAAAATAACCTCTTGAATTTTACATTCAAATGCCTCAATTTTCCAAGTATTGCAATCTTATTGAATTTATGTGACATGCTTCGACGGTTGCTGTTGTGGTTGGTTTTGTTGTTCTTGTTGATGTGAATCTTTATGTTGCTGTGTATATTTGTTTTTGATGGATAACCAAATGAACCGCACTGTTTAGGGTTATTGAAGTAGACGATCGAAATCATCTTATTCCATGCTACTGTCAAAGTCAATGGAAATTCGAATATCAATATTCACGCGGAACACCATCAGGAGCAGGAAAACGTTAGGCTTAATAGACTTAAGTTCATTAAGCAATTAGCTTTTAGTGACTAGGGGAGGTGGGATGTTATTAGACCTGTGTTAGCTATAAGGGTATATCTGATCAGATCGATACCTAAGAGAGGAATAAGTTGTTTGAAATAACTCTGCAAACAAGTTGGCAATGTCTTGATCTGTATTTGCTTTAGTATTAATATAAAACATTGAGGAATATAGGACAAATGTTTTACGTTTTGAATTAACAAAACTATAAAATTGTTTTCGGTCCTGAGAAAATTGAACGCTACAGCGATGCAAATATGCTTTATAGCACTCGGAATTAATGACAGCGAACCTTGAACGAGCAGCAATATAGCGCGAATAGTCAGAGGACCTTCCCGAGACTTCTTAAAGAGTCTAGACTTAATATTTTTAAGATAAGACAACTGTGGAGTAAGCCAAGGAGGCTTATTAAGCCTAACAGGACAACTGAGCTGAACATCCTTAAAAATGGAATAAAAAATTTTGTAGAAGAATTCCACCTCACTGTCTATATCTGTACAAGTGTACAAGTATGACCAGTCTGATTGAACAATGATTGACATTGTTAAGATCTAGCCGACGAGGCTTCCGAGCCTATGCTTTTTCGTTGCTCTGTCGTACCACCAAATCCAAAGCGATTATTTTACAAATAATCATGGTTTGAAATTTACATGCGAGTTGTGACGACCTGCTGAAGCCGAATTGCGTTCGTTCAAAGGAAGGCAAAGGAAGGCTTTCATGCCCTCCACATTGTATTTAAGCAATTAAATATGTCATTCTCGATGCTCGCAGAAAATTGCACATATTTTAATATGGAGTCTTTTAAGCAGAAGAAAGTAAATGATCTGGGTATATCTGGTCTGGAAAAGGACTCTATCGATCCTGTTGTTATAGAGCCGAAAACCCCTGTGCCAACTTCTAGATATTCTATCTTTTTCGTACTCCCAGTCCGCTCGATAGTTACAGTCCCCAGCCCGTAAAGCGGCTGCCTAATGCAGACGCTTTAATGGGGAAGAGCCTTCCTCGTCTGTGCAAAATGTCGGAAAATGCGCACCCTGTCGAACTTTCCAGTGTCGCGCCCTCAGCATCGTTGACTTCATCCGACAGCAGCACTGCTGTGGCTGCCCTGAATAGACCTCTCATCGGTATTTCAAAGCAAAAGATGGTCTTTATTTCTAGACTAGCTATAGATTCTACGGCAGAAGATGTTTCCGCCTATGTACAGGCCAAAACTAATTTATGTAGTTCGAAAATTAAGGAAGAAAAGTTCAGGTTTAATGTTACGCGCAATATAGCTTCTTGCAAGATAGGTGTTCTGGGCGACTGTTTTGACAGAATCTGCCAACAAAGTTTCTGGCCTGAGCACCTTGTCGTGAAAGACTTTAAAGTTAAAACTAGAAATCGGATACCGATCCGACTCCCTTCTATCGCACAATCCGTACTCTCTAACATACCTCCAAAAAACTAACTTCATCTTTTTTTCTGGCCTACCAAAATGTTAGAGGCCTTAAATCTAAACTCGCTAAACTTTACATATTTTAATTCATTTTAATTTTTACAAAAACTTGGTTAAAGCCCGATATCTTAGACTCTGCAATCTTTCCTAATAATTAGACTGCCTATATATTTGAGCGTCCCTCCCACCAGGGTGGTGGCGTATTGATTGCTGTTGATTCCGGACTTGTGTCGGAACCAGTTCTGCTTATATTTCCTAACGTTGAATTTATAAGTACTAAAACGAATCTTAAATGATTTTGTGTCTGTATCACTGCCTCTTACATTCCTCCACGTTCTAATATTTCTGTTTACTTGGATCATCTTAATGCTATTCAATTGATGGCGTCAATGCTTTCTGATACCGATCAATTGTTGGTTTTTCGTGAATTCAATATCTGTGATGTCACGTGGTCCTCTGTGATCGACTCAGCCTGTTTGATACCTTCAAAGCAACACGAATTTGTTGACGGCCTACTTGAATTGTTGTTATCTCAAGTTAATTTTGTAACAAGCTCATTGAATCGCCAGCTTGATTTGATATTTCAACGGTCTTCAGAGTTAGTCCGCTTCTGCTTCCTGAAGACCCGCTTCACCCATCATTTCACGTTACTATGGATACTCCTATTCATTCTGTAATTGCACCATTCACCTTGTCAGCAAGAACAAATTCATTTAGAAAGGCAGTGCGGTAGAGTTGTTTTACAAAATTCTTTATTCAATTTTTAAGGATTTTTTTCCGTTCAGAAGTCCTGTTAGGCTTAAGAAGAATCCTTGGCTTACTCCACGGTTGTCTTATCTAAAAAATATCAAGTCTAGACTCTTTAAGTAGTTCAAGGTTCACTTTCATTAATTCCGAGTTTTATAAAGCATATAAAGCGTCGCTGTAGAGTTCACTTTCTTAGGACCCAAAGAATTTTATAATTTTGTCAATTGAAAACTTAACACATCTGTCCTACATTCTTCATTGTCGGTAATTATTCCTCTGCATTAAAAAGGGAATACGTCGGATGCCCAAAACTACAGAGGTATATCAAAACTGTCTGCTATTCCTAAGCTTTTTGGAAAATATTAACTTCACAGTTACAACATTCTTGTTATTCTATAATTTCATCTGCTGAGCATGGGTTTGTGAACCGTAGTTCTAACACCACTATTTTTCTCCTTTTGTAATACAAGGATTTAAGAATAAAATGCAAACTGACCTCAATAACACTGACTTCAGCAAAGCATTTCACTCGGTAAATCACTGCTTGCTTATTCATAAGTTAGATCTCCTTGTCTTCCCATCCCATCTTCTTAAGTGGATCTCCGACTACCTTTATCTCAGAACTCAAATAGTCATTTTTAATAACTCTTACTCTAAGCCCCCTATGGTTACATCAGGGGTACCGCAGGGTAGCCATCTTGGTCCCCTGCTCTTCACCTTATTTATCAACGATTTGCCTCAGGCTCTATCCCACTCTCGTGTACTTATGTTCGCCGACGACTTTAAACTTTGCTTGTCCTTCAACTACTCGTCTTCCCACTTCAGGTTGCAAGATGACCTTGATTTTTTCCGATCGTGGTGTCAGGTCAACTTATTAAATTTCAACTGTTCTAATTGCAAAGTTATGTCGTTTTGTCTTAGCATACGACTTCAGACACTGTACCTTCTTAACGATATGCCCCTTGATCGAATCGGCTCAGTTTAATTTTAGATCAGACTCTATATCATATATCCCCCATATAAACGATTTTTTTCGAATTTTTTTCATGTCGGGACGTTGACTTGCAATGCGCAGCAACTTCAAGGGGCTTGCTACGCGCGAAGAACAGGCTAGAAGCTAACCGGCCGAGGCCGAGCGACACGAATCGCGAAGATGAACAAAAAAAAACACACTCGCTCACTTTCAATGAAAAGAAAAAACTCTACAAGCCATAAACGATTTGCATTATCTACTCGCCAGATAAGTTGGAATAGATGTTTTATTTGAGTTATTAATATAGATAAGTTTAAAGAGGTTATTGTAGTTACAACAAAGGACATGTAAAGTTCATGCAGGAGATAGTTTAAATAACATCGCTGAAGAAAGATAATTTTGCTCATTAAGGCCGGAGACTCAATTTCACCATTAATCAGCTTATGTATAAGGATAATATTAAGCATAATTCTACGATTTTCTAGAGATGGAAGGTTTATTAGCAGAAGCCTACTGGAGTCTGAAGGGAGGGGGTTATTGGGGTCCCAATTTAACCCACGGAGATGGAAGATTTATTAGCAGAAGCCTACTTGAATATGAGGGGAGTGGGTTCCAATTCAACCCACGGCGAGCAAAGAGTAAAAATATCTTGTGAGCAGACTTAACGCGGTCCTGATGATTCCTGTATTGTGGACACACGATGCGTACCCCAAAATAGGTCGGACCAGAGAAATATACAGTAGCTTAGTTGTATAAGGATCATCAAATTACTTCGATCATTGCTTGATAAACCCAGAGCACCCACAGCCTTATTGACGGCAATTGAATTGTGTAAATCTAATTTTAATTTATGGTCTAAAGAACACCCAAGTCATCGATCAAGGGGCATATCGTTTGGAAGGTGCGACATTGGAAGCGGTGTGCTACGACAAAACTTTGAATTTAGAACGGGAATGGGATAGTACCTGAGGAAGTTCGTTGATATATATGATGAAGAGAAAGGGAAAAAGGAGGCTACCCTGAGGTACCGCTGTTGTAAACCTACGGTGCCTACAAAAATTATTTTTAAAAAGAAATCACTGAGTTCTGAGATGAATGTAGTCGGAAATCCACTTAAGAATATACGATGAGAAGCCAAGAAGATCTAACTTATGAATAAGTAAACAGTGATTTACCGAGTCAAACACTTTTCTGACGTCTAGTGTAAATGACGTCAGTTTGCATTTTATTCTTAAATTAGTGCTGGTAGTAAATTAGTGGTGGTAGACCTGCGTAACTGTGCAATTAATATTTTTTTAAAAAGCTTAGGAATAGGAGACTGTTTTGATATGCCTCTAGCGCGGATAGTCCGAAGACCTTTTCGAGACCTTGAACTTCCGAAAAGGCTTAGATTTTATATTTTCTTAATAAGAAAACTTTGGAGTAATCCAAAGTGACTTATTAAGAGTAACAGGACTACTGAGCGCAACAAAATCCTTAAAAATAGAATAAAGAATATTGTAGAAAAAGTAAACCCCAATGTCAGCCCTTTCTAACTGAATATGTTCCAGCTAACAAGTTGGAAGATCTAAGATATACTGCATCATTACGAATATCCAAAGTAACGTGTAACGATGTGCGAGGAGGCAAAAACGGACTGACTCTAGAAAAAAAGGAAATGGCAGAGTCAGAAGCAATTACCAAATCAAGTTGGCGATTCAATGAGTTTGTTACAAAACTAACTTGTGATAAGGACAATTCAAGTAGGCCGCCAACAAATTAGTGTTGCTTTGAAGGTATCAAACCGGCTGAGTCGATGGCATAGGACCACGTCACTGATGTTGAAATCATCAAAAACCAACAATTTATCAATATCAGAAATCATTGACGCGATCGATTGAATAGCAAAGATGATCCCAGTAAACAGAAATATCAGAGCGTGGAGGAATGTAAGAGGCAAAGATAAAGACAGAAAATCATTAAAGAGATACTTTAGTACTTATGTAATCCATTACGTTAATTAATTAAGCAGAATTGGTTCAGAAGGAAGGCCGGAATCAACAGCCACCACCCTGGCAGAAGGGACAATCAAATCTATATACTGTATAATTATTAGGAAAAATTGCGGAGTCTAAGATATCATGTTTTAACCGTGTTTCAGTAAATATTAAAATATGAAAATGCAAAGGTAGGCTGTCAGTGTAAAGTTTAGGGAGTTTAGATTTAAGCCCTCTTACATTTTGGTAATCAAGAAAAAAAGATTATATTATTTTTTTGGACTATATTAGAGGGTACGGATTGTTTGGCAGCAGGGAGTCAAATCGGTATCCGCTTTTAAAATTTTTCTTTAATCTCTTTCTTGACTATGTGCTCAGGAGAAAAACTTTTGACACAAAATTTACAGATTGTGTCAAAACTGTCGTCCGGAAAAAATATCTTGAAGTTTAACATTAAACCATAACTTTTCTAGCTTAATCCTTGAACAATCTAAACTCTACCGAACATAGGCGGAAACATCTTCTGATATAGAATTTACCGATAGTCTAGAAATAAAGGCCATTTCCGGCTTTGGAATGCCGGTAAGAGGTCTACGCAGGGCAGCCACAACATTAAGTAATCTGCTGTCGGACATAGTCAACGATGTAGGGTTCGCAACAATAAAAAGTTTGACAATGGGAGCAATTTTTTACCTTTGCCATGAAGAAGAACCTTCAATATCTTCAATATTTGCTATCCACCTTCTCTAGATTGGCCGCAGGGCATACCCCATTAAAGCGGAAAAACTAGGCAGTCGCTGAACTGGCTGGCGACTGTAACTATCGAGCGGACTAGGAGTACGAAAGATAGAATATGGAGTAGTTTCTCATTAGTTTTTGACACTATAACGACAGGGCCGATAGAGTCTTTATCCAGAAGAGATCTACCCAGATCATTTACTTTATTGCTCTTAAAAGACTCCATATTAAAAAGTATGAAATTTGCTGCAAGCGTGGAGAATATTATATTTAAGTGCTTTAAGTCAACGTGGAGAGTATTGAAGCCTTCCTTTGCGTTCCTTAAAAACCAACGCAACTAGGCCTTAGCAGATGGAGACAACACACATGGCCCTACAATGGAAAATAAATTTTGTAATTTTAACAAATAATAACAATGAAATTAGGAAATTCTTTTTCTCAAGTCGTAAAAGATATAAACGAAAAACCAATACACCAAAGAGGTGTAAGAAATCACTAGATCTTTGGAAGGGGCCTTCGTACATGATGGTCTTACAACTAAACTGGCATCCAAATATTCAACACAACAAGCCATTAAAGCCATAACCAAAAACTGCTCCATAAGAAAAGTCAAACTTGTCATAGAAACAGGCACATTCAATACTATGAATGCAGTATCAAAATTTATTAACACTTGCACAGAATTCACCGGTCAAGCGGATGCTGTATTACACAAAAAAAAAAACCGCAATGGGCAAAAAAATCAAAATAACAGTGACCCAGTCAAGAGCAGTATTAATATATTGCTACCGCTACCGCATAGCAATAATAACCAAGACAGCCGTAACGGTACCAATAACCGATACATTGGTGGCAACCAAAATATCGGGGGTAACCGAAACAATTCAAGCAATGTTAGTAACATAAATATCAACCAACAACCGGAAAACGAACAAGCTCGTCCACAAAGCCAAATTTGAATAGCGCACGCTGAGTGTTCTTATTCAATGTTCACCTTAACAGCAATATCACCACAATATCCACTCTAAGCAACGCTTTAAATACCTTTTTAAAGAAAACAAAATTACCAATGAATCTTATATAGGTACTTCAGAAATAACTGACCTCAACGGTATTGGGCAAGGAACTATTACCACATTAGGCTTGGTACATTCAGATTTAATACCTTCTCATTAAACATAAATTTAATATAGTCCCAAAAGACTTCCCCACCAATTCTACAAGCATAATAGGGCTAGACTTCATTAAAAAATACAATTGCAAAATAAAAAATAAAAATAGAATCCCAAGATAAACACATTTTCGCCCTACATCAAGAACTAAGGGGAAGGCATTTTTATCGGTAACACGATAACAACTAAACGAGTTTGGTTTGATTTGGAAGAAAAACAGAAAAGTTATGCTCCTAAGTGTTCATTCCGCAACAATCAGTTATATGGTAGCTGTATGATATCTTGATCAGATCAGACCAGTGGACGTTGGGTTTATTCAAACTAATACAAACCGAGTTTGGTTTGATTTGGATGAAAAACAGAAAAGTTATACTTATAATTGTTCATTTAGGAACAATCAGTTATATGAAAGCTATATGTATGTAGTTGTCCGATCTGGATAAAACTCGAACTTGGCCAGCCTGCAGACAAAGAAAGCATCTGGTAAAAATTGCAGCTTTGTAACTTTTAAGACTTCTAAGATCTTTGTGTTGAAACAGACGGACAGACTGACAGTCACCCTTGTCATGCTGATTAAGAATCTATATATTTTAAATAGCCGAAAACGCTTCCTTCTATGCGTTGCAAACTTCCTGACAAAATTAATATTCCTTTTTGTAAATAGTATGAAAAGGTGAAATTTAATCGTAGATTACAGAGCTATTATAAAAAACTGATTGCAGATAAAATCCCATTACCCAGAATTGATGATATTTTAGATCAACTTGCCAGAGCAAAATACTCTTTTTGTCTGGACCTACTGTCAGGTTTCCACCAAATAGAACTTTTCTTTTTCTTTCACAGCATTCAATGATACTTACAAATTCAAAAGATTGTTATACGGTTTAATGACAGCGCCAAATTCATTCCAAAAAAATGATGACAATAGTCGTTGCAGGTTTGTCACCTGCCCATGGATGACTTAGTAGTTTTGCATCTATACAAAGGCTTCAGCCATGAAGTTACTTATCTAGGGCAAAAATGCACCACAAGAAGGCAAATGCCATCTAAAACTACCCCATTCCTAAACCAGCATACAAAACTAACAAATTTTTCGCCTTATGTACTATAGAAGATTCATAGCAAATTTCGCAGAACATGCACGCAAACTAACAGGACTCAAACACACTCTATATGACAGAAAAATGTACCAATGCATTTAATTTCCTTAAGAACGCACGGTTAAGTCCCACGCTACTAAAATATCCAGACTTTAATAAAAAATTATGCATAACTACATACGCCAGAGGATATGCATGCGGCGTAGTGTTGTCAAGGATGAGAAGGTAAGTAACTACCAGTTGCGTATGCCTTCACCAAGGGTGAATCCAATAAAGCAACAATAGAAATGGAGTTATACACAATACACTGCGCAATAACATATTTCACACCATATCTCTATGGCACAAAATTCCTAGTAAAAACGGATCACCGTCATTAAACATATTTGTTCTCTATGAATTGACACGAACACGACTAGATTTAGAAGAATATGACTTTGTGGTTTAGTATAATGTGGGAAAAGAAAACTATGACACGAATGCGGTATCCCATATGGAAATACAAGATTTAAAAAATTTGACTAGCGAATCTTTCAAAATATTTTTTGTTATAACACGATCAAATTCGAAAGAACTAGTTAGTACCAATGAGACACAGTGGTACCAACTAGTTAGTAACAATGAGACACAGTGGTACTAACTAGTTAGTACCATTGAGACTGTCCCAACTAGTCCAAAGGCGGCTCCCCGTATTTATGAAGCACTTTATAAATATGAAGTAAAACGACTTGTCGAGCTCGTTCTCAAAAAGACCAAAGAATTTATAGCAGTGTTTACATACACGACTCACGAGAAAATTGACTTAGTACAATTATTTTCGAGCCTAGCTTTGGAGGCCAGTAATCAAGGGAAATGAATGCCTTATGGGCAATTTTTTAATATAGATTTTCGTAATACATATATATATATAAGTTAATGTCTTTAATGAACTGTTGTTGTTTATTGCATAAATCAAACTAAAACTCTAAGTACAAAATATTCTTATCCGAAAGCTAGCCCGGTCGCTTAAACTTCTATCCCAGCGCTCCACTTAGACGGATCGTATTTCGGGTGGCCAGCGCATGGGAACGTTGCTGACAATATTTATCGCTGATGAACAACTATGCCGAAATCATTATTATAGGGCATGATCCAAGGGCATTGAACTATCGTTAACCATGTGTATTAACTCCTCCCTCACTAAGATGAAGGCTGTCCTCAGACTTTTTAAAGTTATCAATGGCAACCAGCAGTGTAGCTGATTTTCCTCATTCTGTGTACTTTCCTGTGTTAGAACTGTAGCCACGCTAAAGATTACAGGTTCCGTTAAAAGTTCTTTTTCGACATTGCTAATGTACCGCTGATTTTCGATGTTCAGTGTTTGTAGAAATGAAAGACTCAGAATCTCTTAATAACCAGTGGTATTTAGGAAAGCCGATGACGCTGAACCAGGGTGTCGCTGGACTGTGGCTTTCGAGTTCCGGAACAAGACCCATTTAATTTTACTTCATCTTCAAATGTCAGCACGCCACTGGACATGGTTACCGTAGCAGCCTCTTCTTTGATTATAATGACTCCGTCGTTCACAACTTTTATTCGGTAGAGGTGGCTGAGACGAGTAGTGCAATGTGCGGTGGTGGCGGCGTGTAGTTGAAGTACGCATGTTGCGAAAGATAGTTCACTGCAGAACGTTGATGTAAGGGTAGCATTACAGGTTCCAATTGCCATAATGTTATTGTCGCAATCCGCCACGTTGTCATATTCAGCAAAGTTTATTACGGTGCCGTTGTGGTAGACGGGAAACAAAGTGACCTTTTTAGAAATTAAACTAGGGTTTGGAAATTTAATTATGATATGTAAAGATTATCATCTAACAAAACTTTGATGTGCGCTACTTCCATCAAATCGGTAGTTGTTATATCTGTAGAGTGCTCATATAATACATTTTCTAAATCTTTGGAATCAAGATTAGCGGGAATTACAATTTCAATCTTTGCAAGTGTTGCAGACAACATTAATGCCTCACGTTCTAGAATCAAAATTCTGCCTCTTAAGAGTATTGTTTCATAGAGGTGGCCGGTATCGATTTGTTCTGTTTTCTCATTAGCAAATATGACGTTTACAGTTTCTGTTAGTTTATTAATTTGGTCTTGCACTATTGTATTTATAACAATCTGCCTGTCTATTGAATCAATAAAAGTTTTCTGATTAAATTTCAAGTTCTTGCTTAGAGCAGTACCAAGAATGTTTACACTCCTAGCGTGTCTATGTTGTATTTTGACTGTTTCTAATAGTGTTTTTATATAGCCTCTATCTGACTCTAAAATCATTTTCATGTGAGACTGGGAAATGGAAAAGGGTTCATTAATAATTTGGTCTCCTCGGCTATTTCCGAGTACATACTAAGATTTGTTGAGTGACAGAGGTACGCATAGTCCTTCCAGATGACTACGTGTCCGACCACCAGTGGGATTTAATCCGAGTTTAAGTCATCGGTTAGCTTAGGAGTCGTGGTTGTTACCAGAAGTAGCACTACCAAAGCCTGAATTTAAAAATGGACTAAAAAGAAAAACTTATCTTAAATTGTCCTTAAGTCCTTTTCCTTTTAACTTCTTATTATTTACTTATTTACTTTTTCTCTTATCTCTACTTCAAATTCAGGTGCAGATGAATGTTTTATATCGATTGGTTTTTTGTTGGTGACAGAATTTTTAAACACCGGGCTATTTCTGCAAGGTGCTGTTAAATCTTTCTACTTGCCCGTTTGATGAGCTATGTAGAGGTGGGGCATTAGCGATTTGGACATCGAAACGGTTATTTAATAATGACTTTGTTGTACCAGAATTTAAAGAGGGTTCATGTCACAATATATGACTTTTGCGCTTGGAAGTTCATGAATTGCAAAATTGGGGGTCTATTATGATTCTGGAGGCCATGGGTTGCACAATAGCAAATTTTTGAAAGTTTATCTATGCAACTTAAAAAATGTTTCTTGTCCGTTGAAAAAATGTCAATATGCAGAGTGTTTCGCTAATTATTTTCTTTTGTGGGCGCCCGTCATATTTACCTCTGTTACAAACTTTCCAGTTTGCTACGACTTCATTTACTAAGCGAATCATCTTTGGGAAAAATAGTCTTGTATTATCTGTTTTATATTTTGTTGAAGTGCTCTGTATGCTCCTTTATGCTCCGCAGCTATTATTTCCCTATGTTCATTTTTATTCATTCACTTAGTATGCCAGAACTTGGGGGTCGAGAATGTTTCAAGGGCATAAGCCCTCTGTCGGGACGGAGCATCAGTGACGTGATTATCTTTTCTTGGCTTATAAAAGGTGTTGGCATCATGGTCATCAAAGAATGCTTTCCGTTTATTAATCTTAGCATTAGGATTTTTGTCCGATACCGCAAATGTAAGAGGCTGAAGATCAGTGTAAATGTTTTTAATATTTTTAAGGCCCACAATATTGCGAAAAGTTGGCGTTCGTTTTTTGAAAAATGTAACTCGGAGTCCTTAAGGGTCCTAGATATTATTATGATCGGCTTTCCCTCTTATGGTAGGACTACTCCCAGACGAGTGGACGAGGCATCTGTCGTCAAGTTAAATGGTCGATAGTCAGGGTAGAGTAACATAACGTTTTCAGAAACAAGAACAGATTTTAGTTTTTCGAATGCCAGGCGTTGTTTTTTGTCAAGGATCGCTGGTATTTTCCTTGATCGTGTGCCGTTGTCCCCTTTTAGAATTTCTTTCAGCGGTTTACCCATTGAGGCATAAAGCACCTATAATAACATGCTAAGCCCAAAAATTATCTAACATGAAACAAGGTTGTCGGTTGCAGGAACTTGTTAATTGCTTCTACTTTACTGGGGTTCGTAGAAATGCCGCCTAGAGAGACCACGAATACAAGATACTTTACTTTTTTCTTGAAAAATTGGGACTGTTTTCTTGAAACTCTCATATTTGCGTCGTACAATTGGTCTAATACCTATGCGATGTGCATTACGAGTTCCCCCATGGTTTCAGAAAAAATGATTATGCCGTCATCGTAAACATAACATGATTTTCCGATTTTTCCTTAAGGACATCGTCAATAGCCCTTTGAAAAATCCAGAGGGAAGTAGACAAAACTCATACTTCCCATTTCCTACAGAAAAGGCCGTTTTTCCGTAACTTTTACTGCCAGAAGATTTTGGTGAAATCCTGTTTTTATGTCGAGTGTTGTAAAATTTTAGCTTTTCCCAGATTTGAGAGTATTACTTCTATATTGGGTATGGGGTACTTGTCAGCAATAGTTCTTGCATTTAGTTTACAACGCTTTTCTTTTTGTTTCCCGTTTCGGGTATGCCTTTTTTATCCATACCGGATTATTATATGGTGTGCTGGATGGGCTAATTATGCCGTCTTTTAACAAACTGCTTGTTTCGGGGTATGGGTATGGTTATAATTTTGAGTAGATTGAGTCCTCATTCTCAGTTTTTATGGTCGCAACAATTTTAGTTTTATATGGTAGGGCTTTGTTAGGATCTGCAAAACAGCAGTTCTTCCTTCTAGCATTTCCTGAAATTTTGTTTTTATATCTATATTCTTGACTTCTGTAAAGTTAATATTTGCACATTTTAAGAACCGAATTTCCTAGTGAAATGTTGTAAGATTTAGTAAAATTAAAAATGTAAAATTAAAAAGATGCAAAAAACATTTTTTTTAAACTGAATTACTACCATGAAGGGACTTTACTATAAAGGGTTTGTTTCCCTGAAGTATCCCTTTTAAACTTTATAGCTGTTTTATATACTTTTTCGAGGCCCCTGTGTCGATTAGTAGTTTTATGGTCATGCCTAAAAATTTGACTTAATCCGTTTGTGTAGTTTCGTCCTCAATATCAAATACCTCAGCATCAGGCATGGCATTGTATTCCTGCTCGCTTTGGCTATATTGGTATTCTTCTTGTGCAATATTTTTTATTCTCTGCTGTTTTTGTCCTGTGAAATTGGCTGTGTCACTATTTTTTTAATTTGGTCTTGCACTATTGTATTTATAACAATCTGCCTGTCTATTGAATCAATAAAAGTTTTCTGATTAAATTTCAATATCTCAAAATCATCGAAATCCGAAGTTCTTGCTTAGAGCACCTAGCGTGTCTATGTTGTATTTTGACTGTTTCTAAAAGTGTTTTTATATGGCCTCTATCTGACTCTAAAATCATTTTCATGTGGGACTGGGAAATGGAAAATGGTTCATTAATAATTTGGTCTCCTCGGCTATTTCCGAGTACATACTGAGATTTGTTGAGTGACAGAGGTACGCATAGTCCTTCCAGATGACTACGTGTCCGACCACCAGTGGGATTTAATCCGAGTTTGAGTAATCGGTTAGCTTAGGAGTCGTGGTTGTTACCAGAAGTAGCACTACCAAAGCCTGAATTTAAAAATTGACTAAAAAGAAAACTTATCTTAAATTGTCCTTAAGTCCTTTTCATTTTAACTTCCTGGGTCTTATTTACTTTTTCTCTTATCTCTACTTCAAATTCAGGTGCAGAAGAATGTTTTATATCGATTGGTTTTTTGTTGGTCACAGAATTTTTAAACACCGGGCTATTTCTGCAAGGTGCTGTTAAATCTTTCTACTTGCCCGTTTGATGAGCTATGTAGAGGTGGGGCATTAGCGATTTGGACATCGAAACGGTTATTTAATAATGACTTTGTTGTACCAGAATTTAAAGAGGGTTCATGTCACAATATATGACTTTTGCGCTTGGAAGTTCATGAATTGCAAAATTGGGGGTGATTCTGGAGGCCATGGGATGCACAATAGCAAATTTTTGAAAGTTTATCTATGCAACTTAAAAAATGTTTCTTGTCCGTTGAAAAAATGTCAATATGCAGGGTGTTTCGCTAATTATTTTCTTTTGTGGGCGCCCGTCATATTTAGCTCTGTTACAAACTTTCCAGTTTGCTACGACTTCATTTACTAAGCGAATCATCTTTCGGAAAAATAGTCTTGTAGTATCTGTTTTATATTTTGTTGAAGTGCTCTGTATGCTCCTTTATGCTCCGCAGCTATTATTTCCTTATGTTCATTTTTATTCATTCACTTAGTATGCCAGAACTTTGGGGTCGAGAATGTTTCAAGGGCATAAGCCCTCTGTCGGGACAGAGCATCAGTAACGTTATTATCTTTTCTTCGCTTATAAAAGGTGTTGGCATCATGGTCATCAAAGAATGCTTTCCGTTTATTAATCTTAGCATTAGGATTTTTGTCCGAGACCGCAAATGTAAGAGGCTGAAGATCAGTGTAAATGTTTTTACAGGCCCACAATATTGCGAAAAGTTGGCGTTCGTTTTTTGAAAAATGTAACTCGGAGTCCTTAAGGGTCCTAGATATTATTATGATCGGCTTTCCCTCTTAAGGTAGGACTACTCCCAGACGAGTGGATAACGGATAGTGGATCAAGTTAAATGGTCGATAGTCAGGGTAGAGTAACATAACGTTTTCAGAAACAAGAACAGATTTTAGTTTTTCGAATGCCAGGCGTTGTTTTTTGTCAAGGATCGCTGGTATTTTCCTTGATCGTGTAGAACGAACTTTGCCGTTGTCCCCTTTTAGAATTTCTTTCAGCGGTTTACCCATTGAGGCATAAAGCACCTATAATAACATGCTAAGCCCAAAAATTATCTAACATGAAACAAGGTTGTCGGTTGCAGGAACTTGTTAATTGCTTCTACTTTACTGGGGTTCGTAGAAATGCCGCCTAGAGAGACCACGAATACAAGATACTTTACTTTTTTCTTGAAAAATTGGGACTGTTTTCTTGAAACTCTCATATTTGCGTCGTACAATTGGTCTAATACCTATGCGATGTGCATTACGAGTTCCCCCATGGTTTCAGAAAAAATGATTATGCCGTCATCGTAAACATAACATGATTTTCCGATTTTTCCTTAAGGACATCGTCAATAGCCCTTTGAAAAATCCAGAGGGAAGTAGACAAAACTCATACTTCCCATTTCCTACAGAAAAGGCCGTTTCTCCGTAACTTTTACTGCCAGAAGATTTTGGTGAAATCCTGTTTTTATGTCGAGTGTTGTAAAATTTTAGCTTTTCCCAGATTTGAGAGTATTACTTCTATATTGGGTATGGGGTACTTGTCAGCAATAGTTCTTGCATTTAGTTTACAACCCTTTTCTTTTTGTTTCCCGTTTCGGGTATGCCTTTTTTATCCATACCGGATTATTATATAGTGTGCTGGATGGGCTAATTATGCCGTCTTTTAACAAACTGCTTGTTTCGGGGTATGGGTATGGTTATAATTTTGAGTAGATTGAGTTCTCATTCTCAGTTTTTATGGTCGCAACAATTTTAGTTTTATATGGTAGGGCTTTGTTAGGATCTGCAAAACAGCAGTTCTTCCTTCTAGCATTTCCTGAAATTTTGTTTTTATATCTATATTCTTGACTTCTGTAAAGTTAATATTTGCACATTTTAAGAACCGAATTTCCTAGTGAAATGTTGTAAGATTTAGTAAAATTAAAAATGTAAAATTAAAAAGATGCAAAAAACATTTTTTTTAAACTGAATTACTACCATGAAGGGACTTTACTATAAAGGGTTTGTTTCCCTGAAGTATCCCTTTTAAACGTTATAGCTGTTTTATATACTTTTTCGAGGCCCCTGTGTCGATTAGTAGTTTTATGGTCATGCCTAAAAATTTGACTTAATCCGTTTGTGTAGTTTCGTCCTCAATATCAAATACCTCAGCATCAGGCATGGCATTGTATTCCTGCTCGCTTTGGCTATATTGGTATTCTTCTTGTGCAATATTTTTTATTCTCTGCTGTTTTTGTCCTGTGAAATTGGCTGTGTCACTATTTTTTTAATTTGGTCTTGCACTATTGTATTTATAACAATCTGCCTGTCTATTGAATCAATAAAAGTTTTCTGATTAAATTTCAATTTCTCAAAATCATCGAAATCCGAAGTTCTTGCTTAGAGCACCTAGCGTGTCTATGTTGTATTTTGACTGTTTCTAAAAGTGTTTTTATATGGCCTCTATCTGACTCTAAAATCATTTTCATGTGAGACTGGGAAATGGAAAATGGTTCATTAATAATTTGGTCTCCTCGGCTATTTCCGAGTACACACTGAGATTTGTTGAGTGACAGAGGTACGCATAGTCCTTCCAGATGACTACGTGTCCGACCACCAATGGGATTTAATCCGAGTTTGAGTAATCGGTTAGCTTAGGAGTCGTGGTTGTTACCAGAAGTAGCACTACCAAAGCCTGAATTTAAAAATGGACTAAAAAGAAAACTTATCTTAAATTGTCCTTAAGTCCTTTTCATTTTAACTTCCTGGGTCTTATTTACTTTTTCTCTTATCTCTACTTCAAATTCAGGTGCAGAAGAATGTTTTATATCGATTGGTATTTTGTTGGTGACAGAATTTTTAAACACCGGGCTATTTCTGCAAGGCGCTGTTAAATCTTTCTACTTGCCCGTTTGATGCACATGGGATGCACAATAGCAAATTTTTGAAAGTTTATCTATGCAACTTAAAAAATGTTTCTTGTCCGTTGAAAAAATGTCAATATGCAGAGTGTTTCGCTAATTATTTTCTTTTGTGGGCGCCCGTCATATTTAGCTCTGTTACAAACTTTCCAGTTTGCTACGACTTCATTTACTAAGCGAATCATCTTTGGGAAAAATAGTCTTGTAGTATCTGTTTTATATTTTTTTGAAGTGCTCTGTATGCTCCTTTATGCTCCGCAGCTATTATTTCCTTATGTTCATTTTTATTCATTCACTTAGTATGCCAGAACTTGGGGGTCGAGAATGTTTCAAGGGCATAAGCCCTCTGTCGGGACAGAGCATCAGTGACGTTATTATCTTTTCTTGGCTTATAAAAGGTGTTGGCATCATGGTCATCAAAGAATGCTTTCCGTTTATTAATCTTAGCATTAGGATTTTTGTCCGATACCGCAAATGTAAGAGGCTGAAGATCAGTGCAAATGTTTTTAATATTTTTGAGGCCCACAATATTGCGAAAAGTTGGCGTTCGTTTTTTGAAAAATGTAACTCGGAGTCCTTAAGGGTCCTAGATATTATTATGATCGGCTTTCCCTCTTAAGGTAGGACTACTCCCAGACGAGTGGACGAGGCGTCTGTCGTCAAGTTAAATGGTCGATAGTCAGGGTAGAGTAACATAACGTTTTCAGAAACAAGAACAGATTTTAGTTTTTCGAATGCCAGGCGTTGTTTTTTGTCAAGGATCGCTGGTATTTTCCTTGATCGTGCGCCGTTGTCCCCTTTTAGAATTTCTTTCAGCGGTTTACCCATTGAGGCATAAAGCACTTATAATAACATGCTAAGCCCAAAAATTATCTAACATGAAACAAGGTTGTCGGTTGCAGGAACTTGTTAATTGCTTCTACTTTACTGGGGTTTGTAGAAATTCCGCCTAGAGAGACCACGAATACGAGATACTTTACTTTTTTCTTGAAAAATTGGGACTGTTTTCTTGAAACTCTCATATTTGCGTCGTACAATTGGTCTAATACCTATGCGATGTGCATTACGAGTTCCCCCATGGTTTCAGAAAAAATGATTATGCCGTCATCGTAAACATAACATGATTTTCCGATTTTTCCTTAAGGACATCGTCAATAGCCCTTTGAAAAATCCAGAGGGAAGTAGACAAAACTCATACTTCCCATTTCCTACAGAAAAGGCCGTTTTTCCGTAACTTTTACTGCCAGAAGATTTTGGTGAAATCCTGTTTTTATGTCGAGTGTTGTAAAATTTTAGCTTTCCCAGATTTGAGAGTATTACTTCTATATTGGGTATGGGGTACTTGTCAGCAATAGTTCTTGCATTTAGTTTACAACCCTTTTCTTTTTGTTTCCCGTTTCGGGTATGCCTTTTTTATCCATACCGGATTATTATATGGTGTGCTGGATGGGCTAATTATGCCGTCTTTTAACAAACTGCTTGTTTCGGGGTATGGGTATGGTTATAATTTTGAGTAGATTGAGTTCTCATTCTCAGTTTTTATGGTCGCAACAATTTTAGTTTTATATGGTAGGGCTTTGTTAGGATCTGCAAAACAGCAGTTCTTCCTTCTAGCATTTCCTGAAATTTTGTTTTTATATCTATATTCTTGACTTCTGTAAAGTTAATATTTGCACATTTTAAGAACCGAATTTCCTAGTGAAATGTTGTAAGATTTAGTAAACTTAAAAATGTAAAATTAAAAAGATGCAAAAAACATTTTTTTTAAACTGAATTACTACCATGAAGGGACTTTACTATAAAGGGTTTGTTTCCCTGAAGTATCCCTTTTAAACTTTATAGCTGTTTTATATACTTTTTCGAGGCCCCTGTGTCGATTAGTAGTTTTATGGTCATGCCTAAAAATTTGACTTAATCCGTTTGTGTAGTTTCGTCCTCAATATCAAATACCTCCGCATCAGGCATGGCATTGTATTCCTGCTCGCTTTGGCTATATTGGTATTCTTCTTGTACAATATTTTTTATTCTCTGCTGGTTTTGTCCTGTGAAATTGTCTGTGTCACTATTTGCTCTCTTTTGGGTCTGATTCTGAAATGCTGAGGAATCATGGACCGCTTGATTTGCGTGGTATTGTGTAGGTTGTCCAAATCTAGACGAAGTGTCTACTTAAATTGGCTGAGGTGGGACATGTTTTTGTTCTGGGCCATAATTTTGCGCTCTGGGTCTGTTATAATGTGGAACTTTGACCTGCTGCGAGCTATCCATAATCTGTTGTTTTTGTTGACGTTATTCATGTTGCTGAGCCCTGTCTTTCAGACTTTTCGATGGCCGATGGCAAGTCTTTGGGAAGTGCTGAAAAGAGTATGTCGCTTAGCTGTTCTTTGATGCCAGAGATGAATACTCTTAAGGCATCCGCTATGAATTGCTCATTAAGGGAGGCAGCCAAAGTAGCGTCGTATGTCATCATAGTTTTGTTAATGAGGAGCATGAGTTTTCGCTCAACTTCATCTTAGTACTCTGTCAGTGTCAAGTTTCCTTGGCGATGGGTTGATAGTTCCTGTTCTATCAAATAGACTGCCCGCTTATCAGCGTATGTGAAATCCGATCAAGGAAACAACAATTTTTTTTCTGGACGTTGCTTTGCTAGTTCAAGTGGACCCATGATACCAAGCTTGTTACGCGCGAAGCCCACGCTAGAAGTACCCACCCCCCCCCACCCGGCCGAGGGGCGCAGTTTCAATATAAGTAAAACAACAAACCATAAAAAACATTATCTACTAACTAGATGCGTTAGTATAGATGTTTTGTTTAAGTTAAGGGAGTTATTATTAGAGATAAAGTTAAAGAGATTATTGTAGTTACAACAAAGGACACGACAAGGTTCAGGAGATAGGAACAGTGCTGAAGAAAGATAGGAACATTATATCTAATAGTTCTACGAGGAACGCAAAAACTAATTTGGCAAATTAAAGACGACAAGTCAATATCTCCAGTAATCAGCTTATGTATAAAGATAACATTAAGCATAATTCTACGATTTTCAAGAGATGGAATATTGGAGATGAATAATGAAATTTTGTGTTATATTTTGTTATATATTTTGTTTCTTATAATCGCCAATGCTTGGTAGTGCTTTGATCTACGTTTAATTCTTCAAGTCGGGGATTGATTTCACTACATCAAGGGTCTCGTCATATTTAACACTGGTATCAATCGCTTGATTTTTTTTTGTGTCAGAGAAAAGTTTTTTTTTTCTATTTTTACAAAGATGGATTTATAAATATCTTTTATTTACAATTTACTTTTTCTCGCAAATATTTTAATTTAAAATTAATGCTTTTAATTTCCTTTATTATTATTTATTTTTTTTTTAAATCATTTTCATTTTTTAAGAAAATGAGCGCTCTACTCAAATGATTATTTTTATTAAAGTTAAGGTGGTTTTTGCTGCTGACTTCTGTTGCTGCTGCTGTTGTTGATGTCGTCGTTGTTGTCCGCTGCGCCGGTCTGTCGTTGTTGTTGAGTTGAACTTTTTCCTATTTTTTTTCAAAATTGATTTGGAAACTCCTAAGGGTCTTACGGCACGATTATTAATTTTCACACCCGAGGGTCATACGGTACGTTTATTAATTTTTTATTTTTTAATTATATTTCTCTCGTATATCTGTATCATAAACATATAGTATATTTAATTTATGACGAACTAGCGCCAGCTTATATTTTAAATGAACTGCTGTTCTTTATCGCATAACTCTAAGTTCAAAATATTCTTATACGAAAGCTAGCTCTGTCGCTTAAAGTGCTGCCCCAGCGCTCCACTCAGACGGATCGTATTTCGGGTGGCCAGCGCATGGGAACATTGCTGACAATATCCAGGGGCATTGAACTGTTGTTAACCGGATGTGTTAACTTATAATACATTTTGACAAGCTAAATAGGTTCCCAAGATCATGAATTGCGTTTACACATGTACTCAAACATACAAGATTGATTATTGTCCGCGCGCGGATAAGTTAGTTTCTTGAAAGCAATTTTCTTATAGATAATATAACTACTTAGTTATATGTATATGTATAAGACAAATAGGTGGTATTTTTTTCCGTGCTTGAAATGGCTATATATGTATAAATAGTGGTCCAACGTGCTTGGAATGTGGCCGAGAGTAAACTAAGTATATATAGTACATTCTGGTGTATAATACAAAAGCAGGCCTAACAAATTTACAAAAAAAAACACACGTATGGAGAATATGAGTATAGATTGAATACATTTTGAATTCGCCAGAAACTAGAGAAGTTTTCGAAATGTTTTATGGCAGTAGAATAAGCATTGATTTTGTTCTAGGTCGCATGTTTTGTTAAGGTTTTCGAGAATTATATATTTCTAGCCAGAAGGCGGAGATCGGTCATCTGCAGCAGTGACCATTCGAGCAGGAAGCGTTCGGACCAAACAATTGCATTAACACCATTAACTACAAGAATCTATCGATAATATTATAGAAGAATATCACGACAACCCTGCTTTCGGAGAGCATCTCATAATCAATCGTAAAAAAAAAACAAAATAAGACAAAAATATCATTGGGACAACATGACATTTAAAAGAATGTATAGAAAAGATGTACGTTATTTAATAAACTTTAAGCCATAACAAACAACCGACGATAATAACTAAGACACAGATTAAAGAGTTCCATAAATCGACAATATCGGTCCTCTACCAAAGTCAAAAACTATAATGAATACGACGGCACAACCTTACCAAGGTACTTCTGTACTGTATGTTACAAGTAACATACCTGTTCTCAGTAAGCACGCTTAAGTGGTAGAAAAAAGTATTTTTGATTATTTTATTCTTATCTATGGCCCTATTGCGACGCTCCAACCCGACATGGGTACATATAGCATTTTCAACGACTTCAACACTCCATAGTCACCAAGCTGTAGGCGCAGTAGAACGCACTCATAGCAGATTTAATGAATGATTCATTCATACATATCCACTGGCAAACATGACGAATGGTTAAAATACTTTATATATTGTTACAACACAACACCATCAACAGTACATGGGTATTGCCCATTCGAGCTTATTTTTGCCAAAATAATACCCAAATAAGATTTCCAGAATAAATCTGAATTAAGCCCACCTTACAATTACGAGGCATTTGATAAGGAGATTAAGTTACAAGGTACAAGTTACAAGTAGCAGGCAAAGGAGCAAAATCATTAGTAGAGAAAGCAAAAATTCATTATGATAAAAATTCAAATAGCAAACAAATTAATATAGGAGATTTGGTATTAGTTAAAAATGAAGCAGGACATAAAATAGATATTAGTTATAAATGCCCTTAGGGGGCAGATAGTTAAGATGATTAAAATAATTACACTTTAGTTGACAAGAATAAGAAGATTAAAGTATATAAAGATAGGTTAAAATTAAACTAACAATGAAAAGAAATTAATAATAAAATTAATTTACATATTTTACATATATTATATACACTTTATATAAAGATAGGTTAAAATTAAACTAACAATGAAAAGAAATTAATAATAAAATTAATTTACATATTTTACATATATTATATACACTTTATATAATCTATTTATAAAAACAAAAAAAAACTATTCAACTTTACCTTACAGTGTTGCGGCGCAAATAAATCATAAAGCTTGCGCACGCCAATATCCAATTATGCTTATAAACCGACCCTGCACTGCATTGGAATTTGCAACGTTTGTTGCTATTTTCTTGCGCTGCTTATCTTTTGAGTATCAGAGCGAATAGTGCCTCTCACTCGCACTAATTAGCGAACATGCAGATTGAAGTCTGTCTTGAGATCAGTGTGTGAACAAAGACGTGGACAGAGCACAAGTGTAAGTAGATAATTAAGTTAAACTGCAAAGAGCATGTAAACCAAATTTAATAAAGATTTCAGTTATTGTAACGAATAACGAAAACCAAAAAGTCTTTTCACTGTAGTTGTCGTTAGAAGTGGGTGTTTGCCTCCAGCACTTTAAGGTGAAACTGCACAGCCACCAGGACACGCAAATGGAATGAAGCGCCGGCAGCATCTGCATCTACTTCTACACCTGCGAAGCAGACTGCTCCAGCCATTGGCATTGATGAGACAGGTAACAAGCAGCAATTCGATAACAGGGATTTTCATCGGTACTGGATATGACCCAGTGCTCGAGAAGCGAGATGTAGAAGGCGCCACGAGTCTGCCGTTTCTTGCCAATCCGGGTCCAAGCAATACGAAACCAGCTCTTGCGGCACCACCGCCACACTCGCATAATGGTAGCCGATTTGCGGAATCAGGATCCAAGTCCGATTAGCTGACCCCCCCTCAAGAGGCTGCGCGTCACGTGCTCTCTAGAGATCTGCCTATATTCTCCGGCTGCTCTTTATCAGCAACTACGAGCAGGCTACACAGAGATGTGGGTACAGTAACCAGGAGAAACTTATACGTCTACAAAAGTGATTGAAGGGGCAACATTATCGTTCTTGCGACTATGCTTCTCTGAGAATGCTGTATGGACGCCCGGAATTAGTGAGCGCTAGACTGCAGCGCGCCTTATGGGAGGAACCAGCTGTCCAGCCAATCGACTTGAACTCTATTGTCCGGATATCGTTGACCGTTCAGAACCATTGCGCCACGATAGCAGCCGTTGGCCTAAGCGACTACCTCCATGATCCAGCCCTACTATACAATCTGGTGCAAAGTTAACCAGTCATCTGAAGCTGGAATGGGATCGAAAGCGGTTTATGACCGAAGCAAGTGGCGCTAACTTGGCAGAGTTCGACAATTGGTTTTTTTGGAATCGGGATGTGCGTTACTATGATCTTAGCGCACTCACCACCAAATACCAGTGGCGCGAGCAAGACAGCAAAGGGGCGGGCGTTAGTGCATAATATATTACTCTTCTGAGGATCCAGAAGAGTGCCCCAAGTCATCATTTGTCGAATTGCGGTGAGTTTAAGGGTCTGAGCATAGACGATCCGTAGGCATTTGTGAGAAATCAAAAGCTATGTTTGTGCTGTTTCATGCCTAATGCTATTCGGAAATGCACAGCTAAGAGGTAAGACATAAATTGTTGCTATGGGCTGCTACGGCAGCTATGGACGGTAGCAGTGGAGAGCCAACGCACCAAAGCAGTGGTAGACAAGGAGGCCAGTTAAATGTCCTATTCACGCTCCATGCGCGCTAATGGAACAGTTGCTGGCGGACGACCGGGAACGTGACGGTCCATGACGGAACTCTGCCTTAGATAGACAGGAGACGTGACGCATACCGAGATTAATACTAAATTGGTTTGCCTGAAGATATCGGTGCCAGTGCACCGCTGAAATCCGCATATGCCAGCTCTCGCCAATTACATAAGAACCGTAATGCGAAACGCTTTGAGGAGACGCACGAGGCAGTGAAGGCAATCTGCAATAACATCTTCGCATATGATTAATTCAAATCAGTCGATGATAAAGATGAGATGATGCAGCTGGCAACTACCGTAAAAAGAATCCACTCATTCGAAATGTGAATCTGGTGGCAAATAAGGATTTTTTGATGTTTGTTGTTAAACCGGATCTGATGGCAAACTCATCTGCAAGTAATGCAACCAAGCGCTGAGTTCTAAGCATAGTCATGTCTTTTTTCGAACCGCCTGAACCCCTTGGATTCTTTAACATACAAGCTAAAATCATACTTCAAAACATGTGGGCGATCAGGAGTTAGCTGGGACGAGACTTGGAACGGTTCAGCAAGCTAGAGCGGCTGCGATCTGCACAGCACCGCGCACTGGCCTACTTGCGAGCTATGTAGAGAACCGCTGCAGCTTTTGCTGAGTCTTTTGCAGCTCAGACCTGACGAGGAAGTAGACACAATATTTATACGCGTTTGTCAGGAGGACGAGTTTTTTTTTTATTAAATCGGCCGCGTCAAGGCTGGGGGCGGAGTGAGTAACTGGCAAAGCGCGTTGTTTAAATGTTCTCCCTACTTTGACAAATTGGGATTACTGCGCATTAAGGGACGAATCGATGTAATTCTATCGGCGATATCACCACCTCTACAATGAGATAGTAGTCAACGAGATACGCCAGCGCTACTGGATCAGCAGTCTTAGAGCATTGGTAAGATATGTTTCAAAGAACTGGCCCAGGTGCCGGACACGTTCCGCACGACCAATGCCACCAGAGATGGGCGATCTTCCGTTGGAGCGAATATCGCCACAAACACTGCCCTCCACCTACACAGGGGTAGATTATTTCGGACCTATTGACGTAATCGTGGGGCAACGCCGAGAGAAGAGGTGGGGCGTGTTTTTCACATGCCTTTCACCAGAGCTGTTAATTTGGAGATTGCATCAACACTGACCACTGCCTCATTCTTATGTGTCATGAAAGCGTTAGTCGCAAGACGTGGAGACCAGACATGAAGCAAAATGAGGTGCCCATCATTTTTTACCTGTAGGTGATGTGTTAGACCATAAAATATTAATCAGAATCAGGTATGGAATGCTCGTGTGTGAATAAAACATTTTTAAATATAAGTACGTAGATAGTGTACCACTGGAAAACTATTAAAAATACTTTTTAGGGTATATTTTTTTTTTTTTTTTTTTTTTTTTTTTTTTTAGAAATGGACAGCGTGCAACCAACCGAATCAGCAATTAACGAAACTGATCTAATTGAGTGCAACTTTTTTTTGAGTGCAACTCCAAGACACATACACGCACAGCAGATGGCGTACACATTGTCAGATCAGGTTCCACTACTTGGATCGACGATGTATCAAGCTGTGAAACGATTGCATTCACTGGAAAACAAATTCTGCAAATATCCTGCGCTAATGCAACAGCTCACCGGACTTCATGGCAGATTATCTACAAAGAGGGCCCATTTAGCTGCAAATAGAAGAGGAACCAGAAACCGGCCTCTATTTGGCTCTTCATGGCTCTATGTTCAAGCCAGAATGTACAAGAGGACATTCGGCAAGGAGACGACAATCGGCGACAATCACAGGCCAACGATTATCGACAAAAGAACTGAAACTTGTTATCGAAGGTATCGATTTGGTTGAGTCAGTAATAACAGATCGAATCGATATTGTTAACAAAGACGAGTAATTCGATTTAGTTAAGATTAACTACATTTATTGGATATAAGCTAATAACAATTCTTAATTGAAAATCATCACGATGCAGGATGAAGAGATAATGACATAGAGAGTCGCAAATTGACGAGTAATATCAAAAGAGCTTGAGTTGCAGATGCTAATTGAGGTAGAGTGACACAATTCCCTGGTTCTAATAACCCCCCACATAAATCAATATATACAAGAATTAGAGGAGTGTTTAATCACGGTGCAGTGAATTTTGTGTACGCTTTAATGGAGATATTTCGTTCAAGGTATTCCAGAAGCTTGGGCCAATAAAGCTATGTTGTATCAAGCTAGAAACATAATGGATTGGAGTTTACCAGAAAGCTAGTAGCGGATCAAAACCCAATAAACAAGAAATGGTCACAGGGTAGGAAAGGTAATAATCCAGGGAAAGAGACAGCAGATAAAACTAAGAAATGTTTCAAATGTGGAGATGAATCGCATTTAAATAAAGATTGTACTAAGAAAGATTTTCATTTTTATATTAGTACTCTAGTAGAGTAAGCGAGTATATATTCGTATTCGTGCAAATGTATGTAACAGGCAGAAGGAAGCGTCTAAGACCTCATAAAGTATATATATTCTTGATCAGCATCAACAGCCGAGCCGATCTAGACATGCCCGCCTGTCCGTCCGTATGAACACCTAGATCTTGGAGACTATAAGAGCTAGAGAGACCAAATTTAGTATGTAGACTCCCCTTGCGGGGCGTCAGATCAAGTTTGCTTTTAAATTTTGCCACGCCCCTCCCGCCAACGCAAACGGTAAAACCTTATATCTACCACAAATTTTAACGGATTTAGTTGAAACTCGGTTTGTATATGTATTAGCATCGTACAAATCGGTAGATTGATAATAATTGTAGACAAAATCGTAAAAACCCCATTTTGTATGAGAACACCCAACTATATAAAAAAAAACAAAAAATGTTTTTTCATACAATTGAATACTGAATAAATTTGAATACGAATACTGAATAAATGCTGAGTACGAGTATCTCTTAGTCGGAATATCGACTATAGCGTTCCTACTTATTTTATATAAATACTTAAGCAATTACAGATCAAGGCATTGCCCATTTGTTTGCAGAGTTCTTTCAAGCAACTTATTCCTCTCTTAAGTATCGGTCCGATCAGATATATCCTTATAGCTTACACAGGACTAACAACATCCCACCTCATCTAATTACTAAAACCTTATTGCTGAATGAATTTAAGTCTATTAAGCCTAACTTTTTTGCGGGTCCTGAAGGAGTTCCGGGTTCTATTCTTAGATGCTGCGGTGATGCGCTTTGCAAACCGATTTGGAATCTTTTTGCTCGATCTTTAAAATCGTCGTCTTTCCCTTCTCTCCGAAAGGAATTGTTTAATGGGGAACAAGACTGATGCTGAATACTACAGAGGCATATCAAAGCTGTCTGCTGTTCCTAAGTTTTTTATTGAAAAATTGTTACTTCACAATTACAACATTCTTGTGGTTCTAATATCATCTGCTAAGCATAAGTTTATCAAACGTATTTCTATCACCACTAATTTACTAGAGTTCTTTATTTTTGTAATACAAGAAATTAAGAATAAAATGCAAGCTGACGTCATTTACCCTGACTTCAGTAAAGCATTCGACTCGGTAAATCACTATTTACTTATTCATAAGTTGGATCTCATTGGCTTCCCATTAGTTCTTCTTAAGTAAATTTCCAACTACCTTAATCTGAAAACTCAGAAAGTTCTTTTTACAATGACTCTTTCTATCACTTTAGGGTGCAAGATGACTGTGATTCTTTCCAATTGTGGTGTCAGGTCAACTTACTAAGTCCCAATTGTTCTAAATGTAAAGTTATGACGCTTTGTCGTAGCACACCTCTTCAGACATCTGTTTTTCCTATTTTGGAGTACGCTTCGTGTGTTTGCTATCCATAATACAGGAATCACCAGGACCTCATTGAGTCTGTTAAAAAGAAGAGTTTACTTTTTGTTTTCCATGACTTGAATTGGGACCCCAATAACCCCCTCCCTTCATATTCAAGTAGGCTTCTGCGAATAATAATAGAAATATTCTTCATGTTATCTTTATACATAAGCTGATTCCTCTTAGAACTACTAGAAATTATGTTCATATCTATCTTCAGCACTGTAATTCATACTATCTCCTGCATGAACCTTTTCGTGTCATTGGTTTTAACTATATTAATCTATTTAACTCTATCTCTAATAATAACTCCTTTTACTCAAACAAAACATTTATACTAACGCATCTAGCTATTAGATAATGTAAATTGTTTATGGTTTGTTGTTTTTTACTCTCATTGAAAGTGAGCGAGTGAGCCCGCTTCCTAGGGATTCATATCGCACGCTATGCAGCTGCGTCCCTCGCCCGGTTGGGCGTGAGGCGGAGGCTTCTAGTCGGGGTTTTCGCGCGAAAAAACACGTGGCATGTATGCATGTATTTGATTTACTTCGCCTTAGTGCGATGCTGCTTGTCCACATCTGCCTGTGTGCTGAGTGGCTCTATAAGCAGTCGTGTCTGCTGAAGGGGCCTTATTCTTTTAAGCTCCTTTACATTTTTGGTTATGGTGCCGGGCCTTGTACTCAGCTATTGTGCGTGGGCGTGGTCCTGCGTTTGGATAAACTTCCAAAGCTTCTTGGAGGCTTGGCGCATCCCTTTCCTCGACAGGAGAAGCTTCCCTTAGGACACTTTCCCCATTTTCTATTTGGCTGGACATTGGACAACCATTAATATAGTTTGTGTAGTGAGTGATGAAGTTGAGACGGCTGCTGTTATATTGTTCAAAGTCGCCATGTTCTGGGTCCGAAGTAATTGAAATAGAAGTAGTATTTTTTTCTTTTTAATTTTAATGTTTTAAATTTTAATTACAATTCATTCTTAAAAACCTAACAGCAATAAATTAACCTAAAGCTAAATCATATTCACGTTTTATGTTGAGTTCATCGGTTCTTGAAGGCCATATGCGTCCTTTAACTCCTTAAAGCTTTCGAGAATGCTGACGGCAATGCCATACTAAAGCGCTACAATTACGCCTCCTATTGAGCTGTCCTGGAAGGATTTATTTAGCGTACCCAGCTTTTAAGCACTGAGACTGTTAGAGTCTTAAGCAGTGTGTCGAAGATGCCGAGATGGCTGTCTGTCTTCTTGATCTGGCTTATTTAAATCTTGAGGTAACTGACGATTTGTGAAACTGGTCATGTTTGACCGGGTGAAGTTTTCTGCTTGTGGCTTCCTCGCCTCCCACTAACTCTATGCTTTTTTAAACGAACAGCTTCGAAGAAGGGGAGTCCTCGTTCCACAGTTGCATCGGGAATGAAGTCTTTTTTCTACGGGGCATCTAAAGCATTGCCTAATGCTATTGTTTATCCTTAGGGTCTATCCTTACCCGCTGACGACCTATTTTGCTTAGTCATAGATAATCCTTGTTGGTTGGGTTCTGAGATCTACAAACCATGTGTTCTGACCTGGTACCAGCGATTGGTTAAACACAAATTCATATGATGTCAGTTTCCGGACTTTTGGGTATCATAAATTTACAACCACGTCTAAGTGCTTTTCAAATGCACTATGAATTAAGATCTTCGGGGTGTAGCCTGCGAGGTTGTATGTGACTATCCTGAAGGTCCTGTTCTCGGATAGGCAAAAATGCGTTTACATTATATTTACTCTTTCGTAATACTCTTATGGGTAGTACAGTCCTTTGCAGAGTTTTATTTGGAGCCATCCTGAATTCATGGTCGTGGTCAACAATTCTCTCAAGCCTTTTGCTCCTCAAGCGCAGTGGTGTGGTCCACATTCTTGCTTGATTGGCTTGATTCCGCGAATTAGGCAAGTCCAACATAGGAAGTAGCGGGAATGACAGTAGAGGCAGTAGGTTTGCACCTTCCCACGTTATTGAAGAAGTTGCACTCCAATGTTTGGTGCCCCAGCTAGAAAAAGATCTGTGAAGAGACGAGGCAGGCGCCTGCAGCGAATGATCAGTGACAGAACCATTAAAGATATTCATGACTTTCAGTTTTGTATTATTTTTGTTCATTTTAATTTAACTTGACATAATCTACGTCAGTAGTAGACACATAGACATTTCAAGAGCACACAAGCGCGATTTCGAGCTCGCTGACGGATCATATGAATGGCGGCTTGAGGCGCACATGCCAGAAATTTCAAACAAGCATTTTCTTGTGAGCAGTACAATCAGTTAGCCCGAATCGATCTGAAATTGAGAGTGATTGGTTCATACATATTTGCTTGTCACTTTTAATTTTGGGTATGCAACCGAATCGAACATATTGTAAACGATGTTCGGATATTATCGACCCGGATTTTATACTTACCGAATGCAGCTCTCTGATAAATGTATAGATGATTGCACCTTCCGCTTCTATTTCTATTTCCAGGATATAGCTTGGGGTGGTCGTGGCCAGCTTCAGAAGTCTTTTTATATAAAGCCTCTGAAATTGGTTAGCTTTCTCAAAAGAGGAATAACCCCATACCTGGCCTCCAAACGATCGACCTACAAGCAGCTAAAAAGAGCCTCCACTTTGAGATAATCGTTTCATCTAGGCTTCTAAAGATATTCGAATAAGTAGAACTTATGCTGGAATTGGTTTCTGCTATGTGTTGTGTAACATGCTTAGTAAAAGACAAAGAGGGTGTACCATTCACACAGAAGATCATTATCTGATATTTTCGTCGGTTAACTTCCACTCCAAAGTCGTAGCAATAATATTTAAGTCCGTTAATTTGCTGGAGCTTTACTGAGTCATGCGATAGTATATCATCAGCATACAGGAACAGCCTTATATTTAGGTAGTCTATATGCAGACCACCTCCTAAGGCATCGTGCAGATCTTCAATATAAAGCGTTAACAAAAGAGGCGAAAGCAGCCCTGTTTGACACCAGCTTGTATATTATTGTATTAATTTTTGCACAGGAAGTAGAATATAAATAAAATACACATAAATAATATTCGACACACCCAAAAGTATGAAAAAATAGTAAGAACGCTATAATCGTTACTATAAGATACTCATAATCTTTACGTATTTTATAGTCGACACACTCGAAAGTATGTTTTGTTTTTATTTTTTTTTGGATGGGTGGGCTGCTCTCATACAAAAGGTTTTTTTACGTTTTTGTCTAGAATTATTGTCCTATCTTCATCAAATTTAGCAAATCGGTTGATTATGGGCTAAAACAAACCGAGTTTCAACTCAATGCGTTAAGATTTGGCCTCGTTAATGCTTTTGAATTGTCCGCTTTTCATTACAATTTGTACCTCTTGATTTGAATAGTTCGATTTTAGGTCTTCTGCCGTTGCAGTATATTCTTCTGCCATATCAGGGCTCAAAACATCCGATAAGTAGGGCCTAATAAGTTCTTTTGATACAAGAGGTGGGGAGTCTATGTATAAAATCGCAGAATAAAAGTGAAGTCCAAAAATGTTATGCATATACAACGTGCTCTTTTGTTTATGCGAGTAAAGAAAACCCATTCCAACAACCCGTAAGTGTCAAAATATGTATTTTGGTCCCAACATAAGTAGTGCGTTTCATGAGTGTAAGAACCGGCGAACCTTTGCTTTGATTACTTTGCAACCGTGCCAGCCGCTGTAATATGTGTCATAGTGATTATGCCGTAATTTTCCAGTGCTGACGACTCAGCGTGAAAGTGTTGCTTCTGTCTCTAAGTCCCCGTTTGCGAACAGTGAGCCCCCCGCAGGATATTTGCCCGCTCCGGAGCCGGGGGCCTTTCTCAGTTTTACATCCTTGTGGCTATTTGGCTTACAGTGAGCCTCTCGTTGGTTATCCATCTGCTTCGGAGCCTGCAAGCCCTTCTTAATCTCAGATCCCTTGGTTATATAGCTTATGCTGCTTGTCCGCCTAGGAGACTATGCGCCGTCTCTGTGTCTTAGCTACCCAATAGTAGATCTGGTTAGTCTGAACCTGATGTGATTATTCAGTGTCGTAGTATTGTGAGGTGTTAATTTTAACCTGAGAACGTCGTGGTTGTTGATAACGTGTACATTGTTAATTTGACGGTCCCTTCCTAAGGTCTCTCTGCAAGATATTGTTAGCAGTGTCGCAGATGAATTTATTATGTATCTAATATGCTGCCTTAGCGTATATTAGTATGTGTATATAATTTAGCTTTGGGCATTCTCGCTAGGCAAGCAGACATGCTTTCATTGAAGATCGCACGCCGTGTGCTCTTTGCTTGTGTGTACAATCATATTAAGCTTGCACTTGAAGAATGCGTGGGCAATTGTGTACGTACATATACATTGCAACTGGGTGTCACAGTGTTGACTCATTAGTTACTCATCAGTGTTACAGGGATTACTCATTATATGCACATACCATATCCAACCTTTTGAAAGATTAACATAATATTATGAAGTTTTTCAATTTATGTTTTTTTTTTTTTTGTTAATTGAGTATATACGTATTTTTAATTTAAATGTAATTAATATAAAATAAGTAAGAACGTTGCAGCTAAATACCTACTAAACCGCTATAAAATATAGATATTAGCCAGATTTAGTTCGATTTGGATGAAAAACAAACATTTTCTGTTCATTCGGAAAAAATAAGTTGTATAGGGGCTAGATGGTATAGTTGCCCGATTTAAAAAAAAAAAAAATTGTCAACAGACGTGGGACCCTCTAAAACGACAAACATTTTGTGTTCATTCCGGAAAAATTGGCTCTATGTGGGCTATACCATATAGTTACTCGACCCTATGAAATGAATAAAAACGAAATTTAATTCAATTTGGTTAAAACAATCATTTTGTGTGATAATTCCGAAAAATAGATTCTATTGGGCCTATGTAATATAGTTGTTCGATTTGAAAAAAATGTGGTCAACAGAAGTAAGGCATCTTAAAATGAATACAAATGGAATTTGATTCGATTTTTATGAAAAACAAAAATGCTTTATCTATTCCGAAAAAAAAGTATTTTTGGCCCGATCCGGGTCAAATTTGGTCTGTTGATGTATATTTATAAATTTGATTCAAGTCCAATAATAAACAGACTTACTGAGCTTTTTCAGCAACAATATTTATATAGTAACATATCGGGATCACAAATAACATTTTCTCATTTTCTTCCAAAAACTCATCACTAAAATCATCACTCATTACTCAATTAAGCATGAGCTTAATATGAATTAAGCTTCATCATATACACAAACCATGTTTAACTTAACATGGCATTAACAGATCCTTAATAAACAAATGTAAAAGCTAAATAGAACTTTCACAATCTTCTGAGCTCAGACCGAAATCTGGAATTCAGGGTTGGAACAACTTTTACTTAATACTATACAATAAACTAATCAAATAAAAAACAAGTAAGAACGCTATAGTCGATATTCCGACTATAAGATACTCGTACTCAGCATTTTTTCAATATTCGACACACTCAACAGTATGACACAAATTTTTTTTTTTGGGTTAATGTTTTTGTACGATTTAGTCTATAATTATTATCTGATCTTATCAAAACTCGGCAAATCGGTAGATTACGTGCTTATACATATACGAACCGAGCTTCAACTAAATGCATAAAAAATGGTGGAACATATATAAGGTCTTGCGGTTTGCGGGGCGGGAGGGAGCATGGCAAAATTTAAAAACAAAATTGATCTGACGCCCCTAGGGCAGTCTACATACTCTCTAGTTCTTTCAGTCTCCGAGATCTAGGTGTTCATACGGACGGACGGACAGACGGAGATGGATAGATCGACGCGGCTGTTCATGTTGATCAAGAATATATATATTATGAATATTATGTTCGTGCAAATGTATGTAACTAAGACCCCAAGACGCTTATTTCTACCTGTTACATACATAAGCGTCTTGGGGTCTTAGACGCTTATTTCTACCTGTTACAAACATTTGCACGAACATAATATTCTAGTTTACTCTAAAGACTACGAGTACAATTAAATAATTTTTTTTATGAATTAAAAAACTCCACTATTTAATTGGCGCTGATAAAGTCAAAGTAACAGTAATCGAAATCTTCTTGATAATAGAGTGAAAAAGTAACCTTGTACGACCACGGATCTTTCAAGATTTAGAACGCGAATTGCCGCAATAAAAGTTTCGATATTGAACATTCGATTTTTGACAAATCAGTATCCGCGCAAAAACCTTTGTTTTAGTTTCAATTAACTCGAATTATGGCCCGCTTATCCAAGTCTGACAATCACTAAAGTGAAAATAAAAACAATTGAAAAAAATTGTATGCTAAATTTTACAAGGGACATAAATCTGTAGCAGTTCGTAAATACAAAATTAGTAGCCCGTTTAAACAAGACGAGACCGCTGCTCTTAAACAAAAAACAACAAATAAACCAAGAATCATAACACTAACATACATTTTAACTAGTGAAAATCTTTCACAACTACTTCGGCAAATACGTGAAGTACTCCCAATTCTGCGGGGAGCCAAACGACCTAAGCCCATTCATTCGAAGAATCGAATATGTTTTGCAATTGTACCTTATGGACAAACCCGAACAGAAAGCAGCGATCTTTAGTGGCATCGAGCTACTAATCAAAAAAAATATCCCAAATGGGATGTCAAAATCAATGTATAAGACGCAGACCCCACTTGAGGAACTGATGCCACGCCTGTATTCTACACGGTAAAAAGGTAATCTACGTCTGTTTTGCGAAGGACTAGAATATAAGAGTACCATAATATTCATCAAGCTTGCTTTAGAAAATGATCAGAACAATTCTAGAGTCTATTCTAGAGGCAAATACTATAAAAAAAAAAAAACAAATCCAACGTAAACTTCCCGATAGATTGTTCATGACCTTAGCAAGGCATGACATTTCAACCATTCAAAAATTAGGACAAGTCGCAAAACAAGACCGTCTATAAGAAGACTCCACTTGGTAGATAGCTGAGAATCGTCGAAAACTAAGCACTATTTGCCTAAATCCAAATACGTTTGTATTAATTATAACAGAAACACCCATTTGAATCAACAATATATTCAACCATTTAATCCATTCAAATATTCAGGAGCGAACTTAACTAATAAAATAAACAATTCCCAAGTCCAACCCCAACGGAACGCTCAGTCTAGGCAGATGAAATTTGACCAGAACAGACAATTGTACCAAGAATTCAGGGACGACATGAATCGAGACCGACACAACGACACCCGCAACTACAGCCAACCCCCTCAATAACCGAGAGTGCCGAACAAGCGTTCTAAAGACGTCATCGGACAATCGCGCGTGGAGATTGATGACTGTCATCAACAATACGAATCAGATGACGATTATAGGACAAGACGGTCAGTGCGACAGGGTACTCAAACATGAATAAATTTGTAAACTTACCACCCAATGGATTATTTCAGCAAGCATAAAAATTTTATTTGCATTAATTTTCACTGTTTATGGTATTCTGATAGGCAACAAATGGCGCGAAGCCAAGGCTAAAAGCTCCCACCTCAAACCCAGCCGGCCCAGGGTGCAGCCGCATATCGAGCGACACCGATCGCAAAGACAGAAGTAAAAGCGGACTCCCTTGCTCACTGAAGATAGGTAAGAACATAATTTCTAGTTGTTCTACGAGGACTACAAAAACATTAAGCATAATTCTTTGATTTTCAAGAGATGGAAGGAAAATGAACGGAGGGGCTTATTGGGGTCCCAATTCAACCCACGGAGAGCAAAAAGTAAAAAATCTCTTTTAAACAGACTCAATGCGGTCCTGGTGATTATTTTATTGTAGACACCAAACAAACGATGCGTACTCCAAAATAGGTCGGACCAGAGAAGTATACAGTAGTTTACTTGTATAAAGATCATCAAACTTCTTCGACCATCGCTTGATAAAACCCAGAGCACCCACAGTCTCATTGACGGTAATTGAAATGTGTAAGTCGAATTTTAATTTAAAGTCTAAAAGAACACAAAAGTCATCAACAGAGTCGATCCGATCGAGGGGCATATCGTTTACAAGGTACGATGTCTGACGCTGTGTGCTACGACAAAACGATAGAACTTTGCATTTAGAACTGTTGAGATTTAGTAAGTTGACTTGACACCACGATTGGAAAAAATTAAATTCATCTTGCAGCCCGAAGTGGGAAGAAGAGTCGTTGAAGGACCAGCAAAGTTTAACGCGTCGGCGTTCATAAGTACACGAGAGTGGGATAGAGCCTGAGGCAAATCGTTGATAAACAAGGTGAAGAGAGGCAACCTCGGTGGCTACCCTGCGGTACCCCTGATGTAACCCTAAGGGGGTTAGAGTAAGAGTTATTAAAAAGAACTTTCTGAGGTTAAGGTAGTCTTATATCCACTTAAGAAGATGGAATGGAAAGACAAGAAGATCCAACTTTGAATAAGTAAACAGTGGTCTATAGAGTCAAATGCTTTGCTGAAGTCAGTGTAAATGACTTCAGTTTGCATTTTATTCTTAGATCCTTGTACTACAATGAGGAGCATTTTAGTAAATAAGTGGACCTACGCATCTTAAACCCATGCTAAGCAGATGAAATCATAAAACGACAAGAGTGTTGTAACTGTGAAGTTAATATTTTTTTTCAAAAAGCTTAGGAATAGCAGGCAGTTTTTTTTATGCCTCTGAAGTTTTGGGCATCATTCTTATTTCCCTTTTTATGGAGAAAAATAATAAAGGACTCCTTTTTGAGATAAGGGAAAGCCGAAGAATTTAAAGATAGATCAAAAAGTTTTAGAATCGGCTTCCAAAGCGCATCAGCGCAGGATCTGAGAATACACCTCGGAATGCCATCAGGAACAAAGGAAGAACTTGGGCTTAACAGACTTAAGTTCATTAAGCAGTAATCTTTCAGTAACTAGTAGAGGTGGGATGTTATTGGAGCTGTGCAAGCTATAAGGGTATATCTGATCAGACCGAAAGAACTTTGCCCACAAATTGACAATGCTTTGATTTGCATTTCCTTTAGTATTTTTTTTATAGAATGTGACCGAATAAATAGCATTAAGATGATCAGACAAAACACAAATATCGGAACATGGAGGAATGTAAGAGCCAGTGATAAAGACAGAAGAGATACTTTATTACTTATTAGTGCAATTACGTTAGGAAAATTAAGCAGAACTGGTTCAGAAGGAAGTTCAGAATCAACAGCAATAAGTACGCCACCACCCTGGCGGTAGGGACGATCAAATCTATAGGCAGTTAATTTATTAGGAAAGATTCCAGAGTATAAGATGGCTTTAACCAAGTTTCAGTAAAAGATAAAATAATTGTAGGCAAGAAAAGAAGATGAAGTTAGTTTGCTTAGCTATATTAGAGGGTATATTCGGTATCCGATTTCTAGTTCTAGCTTTAAATACCTTCACGAATAGGTTCTAAGCCAGAAACTTGTTGACAGATTGCGTCGAAAGTGCTGTATGGAACTTCTATCTTAAAAGAAGCTCTATTGCGCGTAACATTAAATCTGCACTTTTCTCCTTAATCCTCGAACTATGTAAACTAGTTATGGCCTGTACATAAGCGGAAACATCTTCTGATCTTTGCTGCTGTCGGATGAAGTCAACGATACTGAGGGCGCGACACTGGAAAGTTCGACAGGGTGCTCATTTTCCGACATTTTGCACAAACGAGGAACCTAATTTCCGTGTCATCCACCCTCTCCAGAATGGCCGGAGGGCCCTTCCCCATTAAAGCGTCCACATAAGTCAGCTGCTGTTCGGGCTGGGGACTGTAACTATCGAGCGGACTAGGAGCACGAAAGACAGAATATTTAGAAGTTGGCATAGGGGTTTTCGGCTCTATAAATACATGCCGATGAGAGGTCTAGGCAGGGCGGCTGCCCAGCAGTGGGTATGCTGCTGTCACACAAAGTCAACGATACTGAGGGTTCGACATGGGGAACAAGTTGCGACCTTTGCACAGACGAGAAACCTTAAATTTTTGTGTTATCCACCCTCTCCGGATTGGCCGGAGGGCCCTTCCCCATGAAAGCGTCCACATTAGGCAGCCGCTGTATTAGCTGGGGACTGTGACTATCGAGCGGACTAGGAGTACGAAAGATAGAATATCTAGAAGTTAGCACAGGGGTTTTCGGAACTATAACGACAGGGTCGATAAAATCCTTATCCAGACCAGAACTACCCAGATCATTTACGTTCTTGCGCTTAAAAAAGTTAGAAGATGTTAAACTAGCTGCGAACGTCAAGAATGTTGTATTTAATTGCTTAAAGCCAACGTGGAGAGGATGAAAGCCTTATTTGCGATCCTTAATAATGAACGATGCTCGGTTTCAGCAGGACGACACAACTCGCATGTAAATTTCAAACCATGCTTATTTGTAAAAATAATCGCTTACACTAACACTGTTTTTGGCACATTTGAAATGAATGGTGTTACGAAAGATCCAACAAAAAAGCATTGGCTACTAAGAATTAGCCTTGCAATGTAACTATTTTTGTAGCTGCGAGCAATTTAAATTGAGAGCACAATATAAATGATAAAAATTTCTCGCTGGGTAGCTCTTACAGTTAACGGATTTGAGACGACACAACAACAACCAAACGATACAATTTCCCACTGGGTAGCTTCCAGCAATATAACGGATCTTAAACGACTCAACGCAAACGCAATACAAAAGCTTACATAAGCATAAGCTTACACGCAACCAAAAATAAAAACAACATACAGCGCAAAGAGAATTCTGGAACTGCTGCACTTGTTCACAGGCTCGTTAAGATACCGTTTCACTGTCTTGACTGTCCAGTCCTCGTTGATGGGGATCTGTACAGCTCTAAGTCGGCGCATGGCGTGCAAATATGCATCCAAAGATTCTCCTCTTATCTGCTTCCTTTTGCCGACATCTTGTATGCGATCATTTTCAATAACGATGCCCTAGTTCACCCCGCCTTGTCACAAGGTGTGTTCGCATCTGCAACCAATACTATTCTGCCGCGTCTCCAATCACGAACTTGTGGAAGTCCCTCATGACGTCGCCCCATGCCATTTTGTAATGCCTCTGCAGGTATTCAACCCGGAAGATGAAGCAATCCACGCGCATCATATATGGATGCCCGGTAAACTGGTGCACGTATCTTATGCCTTTCGCGGATGCATTGATATGGAAAAGTCATTCGTGCTCTGTGCCTGCAGACACAGTTGAGACAGAATCCTTCGGGTTCAATTGCTTGAGGAACTGTGCAAATCCTGATATAAACTACTACCATCGAGGGCATGTGCTAGCTGATGTTGTGACAGAATACCGAATACTGAAAATGCTTCAGGTTTGCACCCCCTCTGGGCCATTTTTCTTGATTCCACTTTTTTTCTCTAATTCTTCATACAAAATAAGTAGGGGTGACGAGAAGAGCGCACATCCTATAAATTTCAACTGACTTCCTTTAGTTCAACCACCCCTACAAAAGCCCCCACCATTACTTACGCACACACTTACCGCTCCATCCTTGCCTTTCTCACTAATATTCTACTAGTTTCACCAAACACCTTTCCTATTCTCCAGAGCTCTGAAATAGTGTAGGTGGCTCATAGAATCTGGAATGCGGGGAATGCTCCGCGCCGACATATACTGAACGGAATGCAGAAGTAATATGTGATACGAAGGTAAATGAAGCAATAAATTAAAATAAAATGTGTATAAGGTAAATAAGGCGCGAAAATATTGCTATAAAAAACTAAAGCAAGAAAATTTACAGATAGAACACAAACACGTTAAAACACCTTTTTAACAAAACAAATTCCAAAATAAACCCACTAGATAAAAGTTTTTTTTTTTTTCTTTTTTTTTTTTTTTGCAGGTTTCTTTATGTACAATCTGTCCTATTATGTGGACAATCAGTAAATTGTATGGGATTTACATTGACAATTACAGTACATTAACTTGTGTCGAGTTGTTGAGGAGGGGTGATAAGTAGGTGAGGTGGTGAGGGGGTGAGTTGGTGAAGGGGTGAGGGGTTGAGGGGAGTTCAGCGTCCACGGTGAGGCAGATCCAGCGGGTGGTGCCTTTTGAGTCTCCGGATGGTGTTGCTGTTGTCCAACAGATTGATGGCCAGGGGGTTGGTGTGCCTATCGATACGGGCGATGTGGGATCTGCTGAGCCTGGCGATCTCCTCATGCACCCATGGGACGCCAAGCTCTTGATGGATTTCGGCGTTTGATGTTAGTAAATTGGCGTTAGACAAGACTCTAAGAGCTTTATTTTGGAACATTTGTATCACGCTGAGGTTCGAGCGGCTAGCAGTACCCCATATGGGGATCCCATAGGTCCACATGGGTTTCATTAGTGCCTTGTAAATGAGCAGTTTCACCCTTAGCCTGAGTTTTGACCTTTTCCCAATGAGCCAAAGATGCTTCTTCATCCTGACGTTCATCTGTGCCCTTTTATTGACGAGGTGCTGCTTCCAGGTAAGTCTTCTGTCCAGGGTTATGCCCAGGTACTTGGCAGTGGTGCTGGTGGGAATAGTAGCGCCGTCTAGGTGGATTGGTGGACATACTCCTCTTCTAAGTGTGAAGGTAGAATGGGTGGACTTCTCTGCGTTGACCATTATATTCCAACGCTTTAACCATATGTTGGTGGTATTGAGCTGGACTTGCAGGATGTCCGAGGCAGTCTGAGGGGAGGCGTCGCTGGCCAGGAAGGCCGTGTCGTCCGCGTAGGTAGCTGCTAGCAACCTGGCATCTGGGGAAATAGGCATGTCTGAGGTGTAGATGGTGTACAGCACTGGGCCCAGTACGCTTCCCTGCGGGACTCCGGCTCTGACGTCCATGATTTCCGACCTCTCGTCGCCACACTTCACATAGAAGCTTCTGCGCTCAAGGTATGCTCTGAGCAGCAGAAAGTAAGGGGCGGGCAGGGAGGTTTTGAGCTTGAGTAGCAGTCCGGCGTGCCATACCCTGTCGAAGGCCTGCTTCACGTCTAAGAAGACTGCTGAGCAGTACTTCTTCTCCTCGAATGCTTCCAAGATTTTTCCCACAATGCGATGACATTGCTCTGGTGTGCCGTGGCATTCCCTGAAGCCAAACTGGTGATCGGGGATCAAACCAGCCTCGTCCAGTATTGGACGGACTCTACGCAAAAGTAATCTCTCGACTACTTTGGAGAGTACCGCCAATAAGCTAATCGGTCTGTATGAGGCGAGATTAGCTGCAGGTTTCCCAGGTTTCTGTATTAGGATGATCTCGGCGCACTTCCACTGTGTGGGGAAGTGTCCTAGTTGAAAGCATTTGTTAGCTATGTTGAGCAGAAGCTTGACTCCATTCGGCGGGAGAGCTTTGATAGCTGGGACGTCGATGCCGTCATAGCCAGGGGACTTGGACGCTTTGAGTTTGCCTATTTCTTCAATAAGCTCATCCGGCTCAACATCGGCGATTGGAAGCGCCATCTGACAAGGTGCGTCCAGGAACTCGACAGTCTCGGCGGCTTCTTGCTGCGTGCATCTTGTGAATGGAGTGAAGGCCTCGTGCAGATGGTCCGCGAAAGCTTTGGCTCTTTGGCTGTCAGAACGGCACCAGGCACCGTTGGCATCACGCACAGGTTCCTTCCTTTTCGATGGTCTCTTAATCGATTTAGTGATCCGCCACAGGTTATGTTGAGGGTCGTCGGGCTCTACTTGGGCGAGGTGCTGCTCCAGGGATAGCTTTCGGAGGTTGAACAAGAGCTCCTTGAGTTCTTTGGCAGCTCTATTGAACTCAGTCTTATCCCTGGGGTTGCGAGAGTTGTGCCATACTCGGCGTAGTCGCCTTTTCTCAGCAACCAGAGTAGCAACCTCGGGGGACCAAAGGTGGACGTCTCTATGCTGAATCCTGTTGGAGGGTCGGCTTGGTGGAGTGGCGTACGAGGCTGCATTGTGGATTTGTATGTTGAGGTACTCCACAACGTTATCCAGGTCGTCACCTGTCTCGATCTCCACCGTCGGGTCCAGGTTGTTCTGCAGCCATTGCTGGTACCGCTCAACGTTTGTGTTCCTCCTGAACAGTCTGCCCCTAGCAGAGTTGGTGCTGGCTGGAATGTTGACCAGGAGCCTGACAGCGCAGTGGTCGGAGCATAGCTCGAGTACGTTGCTGGCTGAGATCCTATGCCGCTCGATCCCTTTGGAGAGGGCAATGTCCAAAACGTCGGGTACCTTGTTGGGGTCAGTGGGCCAAAAGGTAGGTTCACCAGTGGTGTGGCAATCAACACGGTTCCTGGTGATGGTCCGATACAAAGCTGAGCCCTTGGGGTTGTTGAGGCGAGATCCCCACCAGGTGTGCTTCGCGTTGAAGTCGCCTCCAGCGATGAACCTTGGGCCAAGGCTGTCCAGCAGGTCTTGGAACTGGTCGTCTCTGATTATGTGGCGTGGGGGGCAGTAGACGGCAGCGATGGTGGTGTCTCCGGTGGGACTGAGGACTCTCACTTTGGCAGACTGGACCCAATCTTCCTGATGAGCTGGCAGCTCAATATACTTGAGGCCGCTCTTGATAATGACTGCCGCTCCGCCACGAGCGGTGCCATTGGGGTGGTTAGCATTGATGACGTCGTAGCCAGCGATGGTGAAATAGGATCTTTGGGAAAAATGGGTTTCGGACACGAGGAGGATGTCGACATGGTTGGTCTTTAAGTAGTGTTCGACCTCGGGCCTGCTTCTGCACAGACCATTAGCGTTCCATAACACTATGTGGAGACTTATTTGCATTGCGTCGCCAAAAATGACGAGAGCAACTGCATCATGACTGCATTTTGTTGGATCAATTTCTCCATCAATGCCTCCAGTCTGTTCAGACTGGAGTTGGTTTGGCTCGGGGCAGTGGGAGCAGATTCAAACTGCTGCTGTGGTTGATGGGCACCTCGTAGTGCACTGGAGTAGGTGAGCCCTGGGATAGTTGCTGGAGCTGGTGCAGCTCGGTTGGTCGGCGGGACCATTGGCCTTGGCTTGGGAGTGTGCAGCTCCTTGGCCTTTTGGTTGACCTTGCAGCCTTTGTATGAGGCGGGATGGATTCCATTGCACAGGGCACAGCAAGCAGGTAGCTCCTTGGACTTGGTGCACACGTTGGAATGGTGGTCATCTCCGCACTTCACGCACCTGGGTGGGGGCCGGCAGTACTTCTGGGAGTGACCAAATCCCTGGCATCTGTAGCACTGAAGTACATCCTTGGACTTCAATAGAGGCTCAATGGTGACGATACACCTGCAGACGCGTTTGATTGCAAAAACGTCTTTGTTGGTGCTGGCTGGCTCCAAGTTGACGAAGAACAGCGACATCGGCTTCTTGGTGGTGCGGCTGATGGCGTTCTTGATCTCACGACCTCGCACATTGTGCCCATGCGCTGCGAGTGCGTCCTTGGTCTCGTCGATCTCGGTGGAGTAATGGAGCCCCTTGACGACTATTCTATACGCGCGTTCGTCCCGCGCCTGGAATGTTTGGTACCGAACCTCATTAAAATTGAGGTACTCCTTAAGTTTCCTTGTCCTCCACGTTCACCCGGACACGACCGTCTCTGCCAGACTTATAGTCGAATCGGGAGTTTCCGATGGCCAATGCAACGTCGGTGATGAAACCTTTGATATCGGAGACGTCGGGCACAAATATAGGTGGGGGCCTCATGGTCTTCACAGGAACAGTATGGACGGGGTCGAGGTCGTTGAGGGTCTCATCTTCTCCATCATCGGCGTCATTGTCATCAGCAAGAACGGCAAATCTATTGGCGCTCTTGGCACATGCGCTCTTGGAGGTGGAGGGCTGCTGGTTAAGCGTCGGCTGATGCGCTTTCCTAGTCGGTGCCTTGCGACGAACCTCGCCAGGCTCCAGGCTGGACGAGCTCTTCTCTCCATCGCTGCCAGAGCCGTCGTGCTCCGGGGAAGACCTTGGCACCTTTGGTGCCGACGGGGCGCCCTTGGGCTTGGGGGACACTGCTGGAAGGAGCTTCGGAGTAGTAGGCTGCCACTTGCACTTGGCGGGAGCAGTGGGGGCTACGGGGGATAGCGCTGATGGCGTAGCCATGGTGCCTGTTAGGGCTGCCATGGGCAGCGACAGCTGCGGCAAGTGCAGTTATTTGCTGGCACTGAATGGTAAATGAACACCTGCAGTCACACACACACACGACTCAGCGTACGTGCGAGAGTGTATTAGTGTTGCGAAGTCGAACGCGTGACTGGCTCGACCAATCAGAAGGCAACTGTCGAAAAAGCAGATGACTGTACTTTATACGAAAAAGTTCCGCTGTTTTGTAGGCACGTCTTTACTCGGCGAGAGCTCGTACGAAAACAAACTTCTCCATCCAAATATACACATATATTTTATATATTTATACACTGATTATATTTGAATAAATATAATATTTATATTGCCCAACACGAGGGTTTAGCAAGGCTGCCGAGGGCAGCGACTGCGGCGGAAAGAACAGTTAATTGTTTCTTTACAAATGGTAAAAGCAACAGTAAATGAACACGTGCAGGCACACGTACACGCGAGTCAGCGCGTGTGTGTGAGTGTATTAGTGTCGAAGTCCAACGCGTGGCTGGCTCGACCAATCAGAAGGCAGCTGTCGAAAAAGCAGATGACTGTACTTTATGCGGAAAAATTCCGCTGTTTTGTAGGCACGTCTTTACTCGGCGAGAGCTCGTACGAGACTGAGATAAAAGTAACGCTATATATACACACTTAACAAAATGTGTTTTGCCAAAAAAAAAAAAAACAAGCTAAAAACAACTACTCCAACTTTTTCTTGACCTCAAGCCGGCTAAAAAACCAACTTATAAAATAGAAAGTGTGCCAAACACCATACTTAAGTTAATAATGGAAGGCTCTACTACAAACTTTCGCTCAAGCAGGTAGCCTTTTTCAATCACCCGTACTGTGCTAATTTTTTTGCGTGCGTGTATCAAATTTTAAGTAGTGTCTTTTATTCTTTTATTTTGCCTAATTTCGGTTTTAACGTAAACCATTAAGTGTACTTGATTAATCTGCTTTCAACTTTTATTTTTTTATTTTATTATTGTGAAAATTAAACCAAAAGCTGTGCTATAAGCAATTTCTATTAATCTCTTTGCGATCTACATTGTTGATTTTGCTATTGCTTCTGTGACTGGTTTGAAAACTTATGCTATTTTTAGACTCTCTGTCTTGCTAATCTTACTTTGTTAGCTCAAAAAAACTAACTTCATTTATTTTTCTTGCCTACCAAAATGCTAGAGGTCTTAGATCAAAACTTTACCCTGATAGCCTATCTTTTGATTTTCAAATTTTAATTCTTACAGAAACTTGGCTCTTAGACGCTGCAATCTTTCCTAATAATTATACTGCGTGGGTACCAGGTTGGTGACGTATTCATTGCTGTTTATTACGGCCTTCTGTCTGAACCAATTGTGATTAATTTTTCTAACGTAATTGAATTTATAAGAACTAAAGTGTCTCTTAAATGTTCTTCTGTCTTTATTACTGCCTCTTACATTCTGATATTTATGTTTACTTAGATCATCTTAATGTTATTCAATCGATCGTGTCAATGCTTTCTGATACTGATCAATTGTTAGTTTTTGGTGATTTCAACATCTATGATGTCACGTGGTCCTCTGTGATCGACTCAGCCGGTTTGATACCTTCAAAGCAACACGAATTTGTTGACGGCCTACTTGAATCGTCCTTATCTCAAGTTAATTTTGTAACAATCTCATTGAATCGCCAACTTGATTTGGTATTTGCTTCTGACAATTCCATTTCAATGGTCTCTAGAGTCAGTCCGCTTTTGCTTCCTGAAGACCCGTTTCACCCATCATTATATTCCTATTCCTGCTGTTTCTGCATCATCCAACTTGTCAGCTAGAACATATTCATTTATAAAGGCTGATTTCGCTAGTCTTAACAATGTCATCCTTCAATCAGACTGGTCATACTTGTACAATTGTACAGTGCGGTTGGACAGTGCGGTTGACTTTTTTTACAAAATTCTTTATTATATTTTTAAGGATTTGGTTCCGTTCAGTAGTCCTGTTAGCCTTATTAAGACTCCTTGGCTTACTCCACAGGTGTCTGTCTCCTAGACACCTTATGAAATTCAAAGTCTCGGGAAGGTTCTCTGACTGTTCGCGCTATATTGCTGCTCTTTCAAGGTTCACTGTCATTAATTCCGAGTTCCATAAAGAATATTTGCATCGCTGTAGGGTTCAATTTTCTCAGGACCCAAAACAATTTTATAATTTTGTTAATTCAAAACATACAACATCTGTCCTAAATTTTTCATTGTCTTATATAAATACTAAAGCAAATACAGATCAAGGCATTGCCAACTTGTTTGCAGAGTACTTTCAGAAAACTTTTCCTCTCTTAAGTATCGATCTGATCAGATATAGCCTTATAGCTTACACAGGTCTAATAACATTATTGTGTAGTCTCAGATTCTGCGCTGATGCGCTTCGTAAGCTGCGCCCCTTGACCGGTTGGGCGGGAGGTCTGAGCTTCTATTCTGGGCTTCGCGGGTAACAAGCCCCATTTCTGGGTATCGTGGGCCCACTTGAATGTGCAGCGCATTGTACGTCAACGTCCCGATAAAAAAAACCTGCAACGATGCAAAACAAATATCAACAAATACCAGTATCTATCTGCTTGATTAGTAAAACTTAAACGACTCATAAGCATTTTTAGAGAGCGTTAGATATGTGATCACCAAACTTGCAACAACTCTAAAAGAAAGGTAGATAAAGAAACGAAAGAACGAGGTCTTTACAAGCAACAAAAAACAACAGCAACAACAAGTACATCTCCGCATAGATGTGTAGCGAAGGATCGCTTTTCACTACCGTTAGGATATTTGCGTCTTGAGCGTTTCGGCAATTTGCGCCGGCCTACTACTCTTGACCAGCTCTCACTGGGTTCATTTGGCTCCTTTCCAGGTGTTTTTTTTTTTTGTTGGGGACATCAGCAAGGTCAACAACAGCCTTCTCTACTAGGTTTTTATCCTGGCGTTTGCTTTTTTGGGCGGTTTTTTCCGTTGCTCGGATAATGCTGAGTCCAGCATTCTTCTTGGCGTATTTTTTGCCACAGGAAAGTGATCCTTGGCAATTATCGTTCGAGAAATCATGGGAGTGGGCATCGTCTCTGTCTTTGCGGACGCTATCGTGGGAGCGGTTTGCGTCTCGGCGGATGCCATCGTTTCCGAGATTAACTCGATGGCGGTAGGGCATAACTTAAAAGCCACCTCATGTAGACCGACAATCTTTGTCAGTTCCGAGCGCATCAGTGAGTTTATGTGCCTCTGCCCACTGAACAGGGTCGACAACCCATCTAGCGCCGATCCCATCATCTCTAAGGTGCGTCTCAGAGTATTAGAAGCTTCTTGGGCGATAGCTCCGGCGATGCAGATCCGATGGAAGCAACTATCGGATGTTGTGCAGGCGGTGGCGTTCGTAGCAACGCGCTCCTTCGGGAGAAGGCTTTTATTTTGATTAATTTCGGTTTCGGTTTTAACGTAAACCATTAAGTGCACTTGATTAATCTGCTTTAAACTGTTTTTTTTTTTTTTATTTTATTATTGTGCACATTAAACCAAAAGCTGTGCTATACGCATACGCATGTAAATGTAGCAATTTCTATTAATCTCTTTGCGCTCGGAATTCTTCTTTTTGCCTTGGCTTGAAAGCTTATGCTATTTTTAGGCTCCCAGCCTTGCTAGTCTTATTTTGTTATTATTCTGCATTTGCGTTTGTGTCGTCTGAAAACCGTTACATTGCTGCCGATACATTGGTGACACCTGCCCACCCAGTGATAAATTGAATGGTTTGATTGTTGTTGTGTCGTCCGTTTACTGCTACCAGCTACCCAGTTGGAAATTTGAAATTTTTTTCATTCCCATTGTTCTCTCAATACAAATGGCTGATTCAAGGCTGATTCTTCCGAGCCTATGCTTTTTTATTGGCTCTGTCGTAACACCACTCATTTCAAATTTTACAAATAATCTTGGTTTGAAATTTACATGCGAGTTGTGTCGACCTGCTGAAACCGAGTTGTGTTTGTTCTTAAGGAACGCAAAGGAAGCCTGTAATACTCTCCACGTTGGCTTTAAGCAATTAAATACGTCACTCTCGACGCTCGTAGCAAATTTCACATCTTTTAATATGATATCTAGTATTTTAATCAGAAGAAAGTAAATGGTCTGGGTAGATCTGGTCTGGATCTGGATCTGGTCTGGAGACTTTTCTCTATCGACCCTGTCGTTATAGTTCCGAAAACCCCTGTGCTAACTTCTAGATATTCTATCTTTCGTGCTCCTAGTCCGCTCGATAGTTACAGTCCCCAGCTTATACAGCGGCTGCCTAATGTGGACGCTTTCATGGGGATGGGCCCTCCGGCCAATCTGGAGAGGGTGGATAACACAAAAATTGAAGCTTTCCCGTCTGTGCAAAGGTCGCAAATTGTTCCCCATGTCGAACTCTCAGTGTGGCTGCTGTGGCTGCCCTGACTAGACCTCTCATCGGCATGTCGTTATATTTATTGCCTAATTTGGTCTCATACAAAATATTAAAACAAGACTTAACCTCTCGACTACAAACAAAAACAACGATTTGGTGGACAAATAATTTAAATATGACATCATATCAAACACAGAAGAACACATACTTTCACCCAACCATGCTCTATCACCAAGGATTTATGGTCTCCTAAAAGTATACAAGGAAGAATTTCCACTAAGACCAATATGCTCCTCAACTGGTTGACCTCCTTACAGTCTACAATATGTAGTCTGAATACTGAAGATTTGTTTGCGGAAATAAAAGAGGACGAAATAAAAGATACTTTAGAAAAACTAAATTCGTCTTCGTACCTTAAGTTCACAATTGAACTGGAAGATGAGGACAACTTCCATACTTAGATTCTGCAGTAAGCTGACTCAGAAATTCAAATTGTATAAGAAGCCCTCAGCATCTACTCTAAGCATCCAAGGACAATCATTCAATATAGCCTTTAACTTAATCAAAAAAATTATGGACTATCAGTGACAGTATATACCACAAAGAAACAAGAAATGAAGCAATCGAAATACTAACAAAGAAGAACTTTCCAATGGGTATCATTAAGTCCTTACTTAGGAAATATAAAAGCTTAGAACAATAACAATCACAAAAACCTGCAACATATAAGTCGTTAGTGTATGTATCAACATTCTCCGAACGTTCCCGAAATTCAGATTGCTACCACCAAGAAAATATACAAATAGCCCACAAACACTTTATAACATCTATTTAACAAGGTTGACATAACACGAGAGGTTGCTGAAGATAGACGCGCTTCAAGTCGTCTCCGCGCAATTTATAGTTTACTGGATCAATTAATCCGCAGAGTGTCATTGTGGCCACAGATAGGTTACCTGGGCGCCAAGTGCAGTGGTGTATCCACTAAAAATGCGTCAAGACATCAAAACAAGTTATTAATTGTTTTAGGGCTCCGCCACCCAAAAAACAAAACAATTAAAAAGGCAACAACAGTGCAGTGCAGTGACCGATCGAGAGCGGATCTATGCTAATCGACTAGTTCGGTTAGTGGAAAAAAAAAAATTAACCAAATATATAATATATATTTAACAATATTATTATTATTATTCCTTTTTCCCCGCCTTACTGCCTTCCTCTTTCCGTTGTTGGCACTGTGGAACACAGACAAGATAAGACGACACAGGCTAGGATCGAAGGAGCACAGAAGGTCAAGGATCCGACCAACTGCCAAACCCAAAGCCTTGGCGGCACTCTCATCAACGTGTCACTGGCGACCGACTCGGAGTGGTATAACTGCCATCCGCCCTAAGGGAAAAATATGGTCAGCGAGTAAATCCCGCCTGGTGTAAAGCTTGCTATGGATTTTGAGCGTGAGGAATAGTGGAGAAATGTAAGAGGCAGTGATAAAGACAAAAACATTTAAGAGACACTTTAGTAAATTCAATTACGTTAGGAAAATTAAGCAGAATTGGTTCCGACAGAAGGACGGAACAGCAACCAATACGCCACCACCCTAGCGGAAGGGGCGTTCAAATCTATAGGCAGTATAATTATTAGGAAAGATTGCAGAGTCTAAGATATCGGGCTTTAACCAAGTTTCTGTAAAAATTAAAATATGAAAATCGAAACTATGCAAGCTTCGAACTTCTATGTAATATGTAAACTAGTTTTAGCCTGTACATGGGCGGACACATCTTCTGATGTAGAATCTACGGCTAGTCTAGAAATACAGACCATCGTATGCTTCGGAATGCCGATGAGAGGTCTAGGCAGGGCAGCCACAGCAGTGGGTATGCTGCTGTCGGATGAAGTCAACGATACTGAGGGCGCGACACTGGAAAGTTCGACAGGGGGCGCATTTTCCGACATTTGAGCAGACGAGGAACCTTCAAATTTCGTGTCATCCACCCTTTCTAGAATAGCTGGAGGGCCCTTCCCCATTAAAGCGTTCGCATTAGGCAGCCGCTGTACGAGCTGGGACTGTAACTATCGAGCGGACTAGGATCACGAAGGATAGAATATTTAGAAATTGGCACAGGGGCTTTCGGCTCTATAACGACATGCATATGAGAGGTCTAGTCAGGGCAGCCACAGCAGTGGGTACGCTGCTGTCGGACAAAGTCAACGATACTGAGGGTTCGACATGGGGAGCAATTTGCGACCTTTGCACAGACGAGAAACCTTAAATTTTTGTGTTATCCACCCTCTCCAGATTGGCCGGAGGGCCCACCCCCATGAAAGCGTCCACAGTAGGCAGCCGCTGTATAAGCTGGGGACTGTAACTATCGAGCGGACTAGGAGCACGAAAGATAGAATATTTTGAAGTTGGCACAGGGGTTTTCGGCTCTATAACGACATGCCGATGAGAGGTCTAGTCGGGGCAGACACAGCAGTGGGTATGCTGCTGTCTGACAAAGTCAACGATACTGAGGGTTCGACATGGGGAACAATTTGCTACCTGTGCACAGACGAGAAACCTTCAATTTTTGTGTTATCCCTGATTGGCCGGAGGGCCCATCCCCATGAAAGCGTCCGCATTAGGCAGCCGCTGTATAAGCTGGGGACTGTAACTATCGAGCGGTCTAGGTTTACGAAAGATAGAATATCTAGAAGTTAGCACAGGGGTTGTCGGCTCTATAACGACAGGGTCGATAGAGAAAAGTCTCCAGACCAGATCCAGATCCAGACCAGATCTACCCAGACCATTTACTTTCTTCTGATTAAAATACTAGATATCATATTAAAAGATGTGAAATTTGCTACGAGCGTCGAGAGTGACGTATTTAATTGCTTAAAGCCAACGTGGAGAGTATTACAGGCTTCCTTTGCGTTCCTTAAGAACAAACACAACTCGGTTTCAGCAGGTCGACACAACTCGCATGTAAATTTCAAACCAAGATTATTTGTAAAATTTGAAATGAGTGGTGTTACGACAGAGCCAATAAAAAAGCATAGGCTCGGAAGAATCAGCCTTGAATCAGCCATTTGTATTGAGAGAACAATGGGAATGAAAAAAATTTCAAATTTCCAACTGGGTAGCTGGTAGCAGTAAACGGACGACACAACAACAATCAAACCATTCAATTTATCACTGGGTGGGCAGGTGTCACCAATGTATCGGCAGCAATGTAACGGTTTTCAGACGACACAAACGCAAATGCAGAATAATAACAAAATAAGACTAGCAAGGCTGGGAGCCTAAAAATAGCATAAGCTTTCAAGCCAAGGCAAAAAGAAGAATTCCGAGCGCAAAGAGATTAATAGAAATTGCTACATTTACATGCGTATGCGTATAGCACAGCTTTTGGTTTAATGTGCACAATAATAAAATAAAAAAAAAACAGTTAAAGCAGATTAATCAAGTGCACTTAATAGTTTACGTTAAAACCGAAACCGAAATTAATCAAAATAAAAGCCTTCTCCCGAAGGAGCGCGTTGCTACGAACGCCACCGCCTGCACAACATCCGATAGTTGCTTCCATCGGATCTGCATCGCCGGAGCTATCGCCCAAGAAGCTTCTAATACTCTGAGACGCACCTTAGAGATGATGGGATCGGCGCTAGATGGGTTGTCGACCCTGTTCAGTGGGCAGAGGCACATAAACTCACTGATGCGCTCGGAACTGACAAAGATTGTCGGTCTACATGAGGTGGCTTTTAAGTTATGCCCTACCGCCATCGAGTTAATCTCGGAAACGATGGCATCCGCCGAGACGCAAACCGCTCCCACGACGCCCCCAATAGGTAGGCGATAGCGTCCGCAAAGACAGAGACGATGCCCACTCCCATGATTTCTCGAACGATAATTGCCAAGGATCACTTTCCTGTGGCAAAAAATACGCCAAGAAGAATGCTGGACTCAGCATTATCCGAGCAACGGAAAAAACCGCCCAAAAAAGCAAACGCCAGGATAAAAACCTAGTAGAGAAGGCTGTTGTTGACCTTGCTGATGTCCCCAACAAAAAAAAAAAACACCTGGAAAGGAGCCAAATGAACCCAGTGAGAGCTGGTCAAGTGTAGTAGGCCGGCGCAAATTTCCGAAACGCTCAAGACCTAATGCAATCACAGTATCTGGTATCGGTGACTAAAACTACGCAAATATCCTAAAGGTAGTGAAAAGCGATCCTTCGCTAACGCTGCTATGTGAAGCTGTAAATGGCATACAGAAGACTGCAAATGCGAAATCCTGATGCGCCAAAATAAAAAACAAGCGCACAGTACAGTCGAGCTGCAAGACGCAGTTGGAAAGGCCTTTGGAAGTCGTGCTGTCTTCAAAGCACTGACAGAAACTGCCCAAGTCGAAATTCCCAAGAAGAAATTGTCGAGGCGGTGAGGCAAGCCACAAAAGACCCATCACTGACCGAGGAAGGGATTAGATCACTACGGGGATCGAGAAGTGCAGTGCATACGGCTACGCTGCTGCTGCCTACATCAAAAGCAAAGGTTTTGGTAGACCTGGGAATAATCCGTATTGGATGGGTACTTTGCCGCATCCGGCCCATCATGGAGCGGCCGGTCACGAAGCAAAAACAGCCAACAGCGTCCAAAATGCTGCGTATGCATGAAAAGCGTCGAGAAGGCTACGGACCATCGAACTGATAGCTTCAGATGCCCGGTATATCGCGAAGCGGTTAACAAATTAAAATGTTAAAGCTACTACAGTTTAACCTTAACCATTGCATTTCTGCCCAAGCACAGCTGGAGCAAACCATAAGGCAGGAGAGCATTTATGTTACCATTCTCAGCGAGCGTCACCACTTAGAATCATCTTATAGCCGGCTTTGGGCCTCGGACACTTCCGTGCTACTCCAAGAAGTGGGACACTTCAACTGGTGCGTGCGGTTAAACGTGGACAGTTTGTTGATCTATAGCTTGCTGAGCATGTCAGAGCACGTAGCGGTGTGGTCCTGGCTGGCGAGTTCAACGCATGGGTGGAGGAGTGGGGCTGCAGAGCCACTAACGCTAGAGGCCGAGTTCTATTCGAAACTCTAGCTTTTCTGGAACTGGCGCTGCTAAACACCGGATCCCAGCCCACATGTAGCCAAACTGGGACCGGGTCAATAATTGACATAACTTTAGTGAACCCAGTGGCAAGCTAGTAACATATATCGCTTGCCATATACCACCCTGCAATTATCTGCACAATCGGAAACGAGCTAGCCCAGTGCAGAGCAGGACCACGTTTGACAGGTCATACCGTACAGTCACCTTCAATAGCCAGGCATTCTCTGTTGCGGTGCGAGCATTTAGCAGGAGTGGATGCGCAGATTTTTGACTAAATGGTAGCGCTACTCATCCAGGCCTACGACAAAAGCATGACACAACGAAGGCCGAACAGGCGTCAGCATGTCCCCACTTACAGGTGGAAGGAGTCGATAGCAGACGCTCGCCGAACTTATCTGCAAGCCAGAAGCCGCGGAAGGCCAAGTTTCGTAGAGATGCAATTAGAGACATCTAAATATGGCTATCCGCAACAGTAAGCGAGAATGTTTCCTTGAGCTGTGCGATGCTGCGGAACAGGACCAATGGGGTAAGGCATTTACCCATGGGTATAAGCAGGTACGCAGGCAAGCAATCATCACCAAAAGACGCTAGCAAACTGAAGTTCATCGTGGACACACTCTTTCCTCAGAGATACAACAATCAACCCGGTCAAGCATCCTACCGAAACCGATTCCAACCCTGGCGTTGAAGCTGGCACGCTGTCTGCACCCGAACGTGTTCGTGGAATTGCTCAACGAGTGCTTCAGAGAAAGCGTATTCCCCGGTTTATGGAACATTCAATCGTTGGTGCTGCTTTCTAAATCTGGGAAACCTCACGAAGACGCATCATTTTATAGGCCAATATGCCTTATCGACACGATTGGCAAAGTATTAGAGAAGCTCATCTGCTCCCGCCTGGAGTCAGCAATCCAAACAGCGGGCGAACTTTCCCTTAACCAATTTGGTTTCTGGAAAGCAAAGTCGCGCATAGACGCTTTGGACATGGTCGTTGAAATAGCGACTAATGCCATTCATAAACACACCAGCAGACAAGAGGCAACTACAAAGCGGACACGGAAAATTGCAAACACATAAACACTTATAAGAAATCAGTTACTGTCTTTTTATTAGTGTTTAATTGTTTACACTACCTTACAACAGAAAAGTTCTTTTGTTGAGTTTGAACACTCAAATTTCTCGTGTCACACGCCTATGCTGCACACAGAAAACCGCACTAAGCCAGGTCCGTTTTTCAAACAGCTGAGCCCACCATTTGCACTAGCCGTGACCCGTTGCAATCTTCGGCTATTGCGATCCAATTTCATTGTAGCAGGTCGTTGTCCCGGTGACCGCCAAACACCCGCGCGCTGCACGGGCAACCGTTCCCCTCAACCCACTATATCGATGAAAGCTATCGATATCCTATCGACTACTGCCGCAACAGATGATTAATAAATATATTATTACCGTTTCAAACGGCGTAGCACATTTCTCAGTTATGACACTCGAATAATGATAAAAATGCAAGCGGCCTTATGAAAATTGACTAAAAATATACAATTTGTTTTTTTAAATTCTTGAAAAAATGTTTTGCCATGGAACAATTTCTAAAATAATGCATCTGGGGCTCCATATGTGTAAAAGTAGTAGGTTTAGTAGAATAACCAGTGTTCAAACGCATACCAGAACTATTTTTATATTGATACATTTAAGATACTGAAAATACATGAGTAGACGCAGACAAAAAATCAGATTCAGCAGGCAAAGCAGAAGCACCAAAACTACAAATTGACGAACGCCGCCCAAGTGTAGGGTCCCGGTTCACCTAAGCTAACTAAAATGATATGAAACTGTATGACAATGCAAACGAGGACTTGTGATCGGACTGACTCCAGAGATCAGCGATGTCTGGCGTCAACAGTAGCAACAGCTGGCAGTAGTGGATTGTGGGAATCTAAGTTTCTGGAGTAAATGTAGAAAAAAAGTGTAGTGTATTTTTTTTTAACGGTTGTAACCACGTGAACTCATATTAAGTTATTAAGTCATCAATCAGCCAATTCGTCAATTATAAGGAAGCTAGTTCTCCGGTTCATCAAAATATGCCGAGGCGCCGCACAACACTATAAAACAAAATTAATTAATTGAATATGTGACGAAACCTAGATAAACAAAATCTCTTAATTTATGAGTACCGCCTCAACGATTTCAAAATTTTTATACTTTAAATTATGCCTAATACAGGTGTGAGGAAAACGAAGAACAAGAAGTCACGATTTTCATAGTTCAAAATTATAAAGTTCCAAAACTAATGATTAAGGCCCACCTAAGAATATTCTAACATATAACAAAAAATCAGTGTTCTACTTTTGTGTTCCTAAAAGTGATTATAGAAAGTTTTCGATTGGTTATAATAACATTCAGAATCACATAATTTATCGATGAATTTTTGATGCTAGTAATATAGAATATCGCGCCATTTTAAATAATTGTTTATTATAGCACAAAATGGAAGATTTTGAAAAAATTGAGAAGATTGGCGAAGGAACTTATGGTGTTGTTTATAAGGGACGAAATCGCGTAACCGGACAAATTGTTGCAATGAAGAAAATTCGCTTGGAATCTGATGATGAGGGAATACCTTCAACTGCTATAAGGTATTATACATATTGACTAGGGCATGCATATGGATCAAAGATTTTATTTGCATACATCAGTATTGTTTATTCCAAACAGTATATATCACCATTTATTAGACGACTGTCATAACTAAAAAAACAGGATTTTCAAAATTGAGTTGACAGTTTCAGTAAGCTTGTATATAAAATTACAAACAAATGAATCCGCTCGTATTCATATATGTATGTATATTTTATGCAGTGATGCACAATTATTATCCATGCTTTATGTTAAGTCGAACATATTGTAGTCACTCGGAGTATATTCAGAACTTTTAAATATTTCTGAATTATTTGTATACCCTTGTAGAGGATATAATTTTTCGCGATAATTGCAACAAATATAAGCCAGCCGTCCGTCTATTTCGCTGCATCTTGAAATAGTGGTCATAGGTTTTTGTACTCGTACTCTAGTAGAGTAAACGAGTATATTGTATTTGTGCAAATGTATGTAATGTAACAGGCAAAAGCAATCCTCTCCGACACCATAAAGTAGCATCAACAGCCGAGTCGATCTGGCCATGTCCGTCTGTCCGTCCGCATGAACACCAAGATCTGGGAGACTATAAGAGCTAAATAGACCCAATTTGGTATGTAGACTCCCCTTGTGGGGCGTCAGATAATGTTTGTTTTAAAATTTTGCCACGCCCCCTCGCGACCCGCAATCTGCAAAACCTTATATCTTCCACAAATCGTAACGCATTTAGTTGAAAGTCGGTTTGTATATGGATAACCACATAATCTACCGATTTATTGAAATTTGTTAGGATCGCATAACAATTGTAGGCAAATTGGTAAAAAAAAAAGCATTTTGTATGAAAAAAAAAAAAATGTTTTTCATTTTTTGGAGTGTGTCGATTATTAAAAATATGCAGAGTACGAGTATCTTATAGTCGGAATATCGACTGTTTGTTTTATGCTCGTACTCTAGTAGAGTAAAAAGAGTATATGTATTGTGCAAATGTATGTAACAGGCAGAAGGAACCGTTTAAGACCCCATAAAGTGTATATATTCTTGATCATCATCAACAGCCGAGTCTATGGCCATGTCCGTCTGTCCGTCCGTATCAACACCTAGATCTCGGAGACCAAAACAGCTAGAGTACCCCAATTTGGTATGTACACTCCACTTGTGGTCAGATCAAGTTTGTTTTTAAATTTTGCCTCGCCCACTCCCTCTCACACAAATCGATGAAAACCGTATATCTCCCACAATTTTTGACACATTTAGTTAAATCTCGGCTTATATATGTAAAAGCACATCTACCTATCTGCCGAATTTCTTTAAGATCGGATAATAATTGTATAGTAAATCGTACGAAAAACAAGATTTTGTATGAAAGCAACCCCCCTCCCCCTCCAAAAAAATTAAAAATTAGAAAGTGTTCCTTTTGAGGAATATCGCCTATAGCGTTCTTACTTGTTTAATTTGAGTAATCATTTTATTGCTAGCGCCACTTTAACGCATAATACTCTTTTAGGGAAATTTCATTACTAAAGGAACTGAAGCATCCAAATATTGTTTGTTTGGAGGATGTATTAATGGAAGAAAATCGTATATATTTGATATTTGAATTTCTATCAATGGATCTTAAAAAATATATGGATTCGCTACCTCCTGAAAAACATATGGACGGCAAATTAGTGCGGAGCTATTTGTACCAAATAACAAGCGCAATTTTATTTTGCCATCGTCGACGTGTACTGCATCGTGATTTGAAACCTCAAAATTTACTTATCGACAAAAATGGCATAATTAAGGTAGCTGACTTTGGACTTGGTAGATCATTTGGAATTCCAGTACGTATATATACCCACGAAATCGTCACTCTATGGTATAGAGCTCCTGAAGTATTATTGGGATCTCCACGTTACTCGTGTCCCGTTGACATTTGGTCTATTGGATGCATATTTGCTGAAATGGCTACACGGAAACCACTTTTTCAAGGAGACTCCGAAATAGACCAGTTGTTTCGCATGTTCAGGTAACGTCATTTAATGAATATTTAAAAGTATAATTCTGTGTTTATATAAAACAGAGATTGCAAGTAGTACTGTTAATTATCTGGACTGGCTTAGCGGCAATAGTGAATTGATACTGTGTATTCTTATTAATACATGAAAAATCGTAGAATTAAATGTATTATATTGTATAAATAAAAATTTTAGTTAGGTACTTGTGCTTTGCAACGCCATACACAGATCGAATTGACGAAAAGGTTGTTTGTATAGCTTCGTTGTTAAGGGAATCAATGGGTGAATTTGTAAAGTTGAGTGTCCTGAATTCCCATCGGATTCTTTTTATAAAAGACAATATATTAAAAAAATGTATATCATTACCTTTATATACAATCTGTCCTGTTATGTGGACAATCAGTATATTGTATGGCGTTTTTACATTAGCAATTACAGTACATTAACTTGTGTCAAGTTGTTGAGGACGGGTGAAAGTAGGTGAGGTGGTGAGGGGGTGAGTTGGTGAAGGGATGAGGGGTACACACAATTGACAGGGACGAGGACGAGCACAAACAAACACAACACAAACATATATATATACAACACGGAACACCCAGCCCAAGCGCGGGGATCGAACCCGCGACTGCTGTTGATCTCCTGACGTCAAAGGTTTGAGCCTTAGACGCCAGCGCCAACACCAGCGGCTATGACAATATATTCATAATTGTCTCCACAAACAGAAATTTTACTAAATGCCTGAGGGTGGGCTTCAACAATTCCAGCATTTGTGTGATCTAGCATTTTTTTTGCAGAGAAACTGTAGCATAACATTTTTCAATTCTGATTCCATTTGGATAACAACTCTTTTTATTACAATTTGGCGCACCCGCTTGCATAAGCGAATTAGAGGTGTTGGTTAAGCTTCCATCAATTAATAGCCAAAGCTTTCTCTGGTGTATGATTAATTGGAAACGTGTGTCGGATTTGTAACACCTAATTTTTTTGACTCATGAAAATTAGTGCCTGCCATTGAAATAACTTGTGACGCATTCCGTTTTCTAACTTTTTTAGAAGCTCATTGCATGTGTTGCCTTTTAATAACGGGATGTTGTCGTACAATACATTGTACTTTCAAGTGGACTTACAGCGACAGACGAACAATTAAAGAGTAACATTATCTACTTGCTAGTTCGAACACAGAACACGAAAAGGTTCATGCAAGACATAGTTCTAGTTAGACAGGAATGTAGTTTTTAGTAGTTCTATGAGGGGCAGAAAAATAAATTTGGCTCATCAGATTCGGAGAGTCAACTTCATCGTTAGTCAGCTTATGTATATAGATTATCTTTGTAGTATAAGTTGCTCATTAGGGTAACAATAAGCTACAAAATGTCCAAACAAAATAAAACCATAAGTTTTTATATATATAAAAAAATCATTAAGATTATGCTAATCATAATTCTAAAGATGGAAGGTTGATTGAAAAGAAGCCTACTTGAATATGCTGGCAGATGGCTTTTTGCATCCCAGTTTAAGCCTCGTAGAGCAAATAACAATTTCTTTTGAACAGACTCAATGCAGTTCTGGTGATTCTTGTATTAAGTACACCAGACTCCAGACACGATGCGTACTCCAAAATTGGTCGGACAAAAGAAGTGTACAGTAATTTAGTTGCATTCATTCCTTCAACCATCACTTAATAAAACCTAGAACACCCATAGCTTTCTTGACATGTGTAAATCGAATTCAACTTAGGGTCTAAAAGAACACCCAAGTCATCAACTGTGTCGATCCGATCAAGGGACATATCGCTTAGAAGGTACGATGTCTAAAGCTGTACCAAGCATTAAGGTTATCTTGCAGCCTACAGAATCTTTGCAAGAAAGGCAAATTTTAACGTCGTCGACATACATTAGTACAAGAGAATGGGATAGTACCTGTGGCAAATACGTGATAAATAAGGTGACAAGAAGGTGATCAAGGTGGCCACCCTGCGGTACCCTTGAGGCTAAGGGGCTTAGAAAAATAATTATACTCGTATTCTAGTAGACTAAACGAGTATATTGTATTTGTGCAAATGTATGTAACAATCAAAAGTAAGCGTCTAAGACCCCTTAAAGTATATATATTCTTGATCAGCATCAACGGCCGAGTCGATCTAGCCATGTCCGTGCGGCCGTCCGTCCGTATGAACACCTATATCTCGGAGACTGTAAGAGCTACAGAGACCCAATTTGGCACGTAGACTACCCTTGTGGGGCCTCAGATCAAGTTTGTTTTTAAATTTAGCCAAGCCCGCCCCCGCAAACCGCAAAACTTTATAGCTTCCACAAATCTTAACGCGTTTAGTTGAAACTCGAGTTTTGTTTAGCCACGTCCCCTCACGAACCACAAACCGCAAAAATGCTGAGTATAAGATACTCGTTTATAGTCCGAATATCGTCTATAACGTTCTTACTTGTTTTTAAATATAACTTTCTGAGTCCTGAGATTTAGGCAGCAGGTGATCCATTTTAGAAGATTTGACTGAAAGTCAAAGGGATACAATTTATGAGCAAGCAGTGGTTTAAAGAGTCAAGTGCTTTGTTAAAGTTAGTGTAAATGGACGTCAGTTTGCATTTTATTCCTAAATCCTTGTATGACAAAAGAAAATTCTAGCAAATTAGTGGTGGTAGACCTACGCTTTATAAACCTATGCTGAGAAGATGAAACCGTAGAACCACAAGAATAGAAAATATACTTACTTACATAATATGTCTTATAAATAACTTTGAGCTCTAATATATGTAATTAACTGCTAGGCTCTCTAACTAATAGTTAGTCTTGGATAATATTTTCTTAAATCATTACTAAATTGCATTGCGCTTCTAATAATCCTCCAAGTCAAGAGACAATTCATTTCATAAGCGAACATCATATATATGAAAATATCGCGAACATCATATATATGAAAATATCGCTCGGAGCTAAACAATTTTATTGCTGTGAAGATTAGTTTTAAATTTTCTCTGTGACTTTGCAAGTTGTAATTCTTCATATAAATCGCTAGGTTCTTTCGTTATGCCAATTTTGTGTAAAAGCTCTTAGGCTCTCAGGTTCAACCATGAATTTAGGCTGATCTCAAACATTTTCTTAGCATATATTGGTGGGGCGTTGCGATGATATTCATACTTTACAATTGAGTTTTATGCTAACAGCACTACAATGGCCAAATACCAGGTACATTTTTGCTATTTGCCGTCTTTAACTAAAAATACACCCGAACACCATCATACCAGGGAAAAAAGTTAACAAAAGGAGGGAGGATGTTATTAGATTTCCGTAAGTTCTAAGGATATATCTGATCGAATCCATACTTAAGAAAATATTAAGATGTCTAAAAAAAACTCTGGAAACAAATCGGCCTTTTACTAGACTATAAGAGATAGTGTTACCAGATCAAGTCCCTGATTTGTTTTTTAATAAAACCTTATCTCATTGATAATACTATGCCATATGCTTAATCTCTTTCTTAGTTTCTTCAAGCATAATTTTCGCTTATATACCACTTCTAATCTATATTTGCTTTCCTTAGCATAATAGTCTATATTATAAAGTGTTGTTATGCTATATATACTATTAAAATGTTTTGGTAAGTTACTGGTTTTACCAATTACTAATTCATATGGACAATCGTTATGTGCCATAGAATGGGTTGTGTTGAAACAAAAAGTGTAATATTAATACGTCCCAATCAGTCTTATCGACCGATATATACGAATTCATTAAGAGTTCTATGACTTCTTTCTGCTGTTCCAACTGCCTGATGGTGGTGTGCGGTAGAAGTTATGCAAATATTTCCACAAGTCATTGATAGAATTTTTAAATTCAGTTCCCATGTCAAAAATGAACGTCTTCATCGGACCAAACTTCAACATAAAAGATTCAAGTGTAGCTTTTGCGACGGTTTTTGCGCTTTTATTTGCAATTGGAATAGCAACTACAAATTTTCGTTAAGTCACATATAAGTGTGACTGCATATTCATTGCCGTTCTCTGATTTTGGTATCGGACCAATAGTGTCTACGATCACTTTGTCGAAAGCGTATATGGGGGTACCGGTAATTGATAGCGGAGTTTTTGTATGCTTAGTTATTTGTACTTACTCAGTAATTTTTCGAGTCATACCTTTCCATACCTCGTATGATTTTGTATACGTTGGGCATTGGAGCTTTTCGACGAGATTACCTAGGCAATTTTTATTTTTACTACTTTTTCTCTTACTTTTCCTGTGCAGGATTTTTGCATGCTTTGATTTCTTGTAGTGGCATTCAGTATTTAATGTGCCATATTTTTTAATTGGTCGTCTACAAGACAATTGTCTTTCCTCTTAAGATATATCACTCAATCTTTGACTTTCGCTCAGGACGTGTATCAAATTTTAAGTTGTGTCTTTCATTCTTTTATTGTGCTTTATTGTGGTTTTAAAGTAAACCTTTAAGTGCACTTGATTAATCTGCTTTAAACTGTTTTTTTTTTTAAATTTAATTATTGTACAAATTAAACCAAAATCTGTGCTATAATCATACGCATGTAAGTGTATCAATTTCTATTAATCTCTTTGCGCTCTGTATTGTTGATTTTGCTTTTGCTTCTGTGTCTGGCTTGAAAGCTTATGCTATTTTTAGACTCTCAGTCTTGCTAGTCTTATTTCTTATTGTTTTGCATTTGCGTTTGTGTCGTCTGAAAATCGTTACATTGCTGTCGTTACATTGCTGCCAGCTGCCCACTAAGTGAGAAATTCGTTTGCTTGTTGTTGTGTCATCCGTTTACTGCTACCAGCTACCCAGTGAGAAATTTTAAATTTTTATCATTCCCATTGTGCTCTCAATTTCAATGGCTGACTGCTGCGAAAAAAGTTACCCTTTCAAGGCTGATTCTTCCGAGCCTATGCTTTTTGTTAGCTCTGTCGTAACACCATTAATTTCAAATGTGCCAAAATCAGTGTCCCTAAGCGATTATTTTACAAATAATCATGGTTTGAAATTTACATGCGAATTGTGTCGACCTGCTGAAGCCGAGTTGCGTTCGTTCTTAGTGATTTAATATTCTCCACGTTGGCTTTAAACAATTAAATACGCCATTCTCGACGCTCGCAGCAAACTTCACATCTTTTAATGTGGGGTCTTTTAAGCAGAAGAAAGTAAATGATCTTTGTAGCTCTGGTCTGGATAAAGATTCTATTGACCCTGTCGTTATAAGCCGAAAACCCCTGTGCCAACTTTTAGATATTCTATCTTTCGTACTCCTAGTCCGCTCGATAGTTACAGTCCCAAGACCGTACAGCGGTTGCGTAATGCGGTCGCTTTAATGGGGATGGGCCCTCTGGCCATTCTGGAGAGGGTAGATGTCACGAAAATTGAAGGTTCCTCGTTTGCGCAAATGTTGGAGAATGCGCACCCTGTCAAACTTTCCAGTGTGGTGGCCTCAGTAGACCTCACCTCGCCATTCCAAAGCCAAAGATGGTCTTTATTTCTAGACTAGCCGTAGATTCTACAGCAGAAGATATTTCCGCCTATGTACAGGCCAAAACTAGTTTACATAGTTCGAAGATTAAGGTTTAATGTTACGCGCAATATAGTCACTAAAGGCTTGTTGCTTAATGAACTTAAGTCTATTAAGCCTAACTTTTTTCCCAGTCCTGATGCGCTTTGTAGGTCGATTTTGAAGCTTTTTGATCTTTGAATTCTTCGTGTTGCCCTTCTCTCTGGAGGGAGTCGTTTATTATTCCTCTACATAAAAATGGGAATAAGTCGGATGTCCACAACTACGGAGGCATATCTAAACTGTCTGCTATTCCTAAGTTTTTTGAAAAAATATTAACTTCACAGTTAGAACTACTGGACTAGAACTACTGGATATTATGTTCCTATCTATCTTCAGCTCTGTAATTTAAAGTATCTCCAGCATGAACCTTTTGGTGTCCTTTGTTTCAACAATAATAATAATAATCTATTGTAAATTGTTTATGGTTTGTTGTTGTTACTGTCACTGAAAGTGAGTGAGCGACTCCGCGTTTTTTTTTTTTCGTCTTCGCTATTCGTGTCGATCGTTACGCGGCTGCGCCCCTCGGTCGGTTGGGCATGAGGTGGGGGCTTCTAGCCTGGGCTAAGCCCCATAGTTTGGTATCGTGGGTTCACTTCAACGTACCGAAATAGGATAACGTATACATTATAATACAATACGTACGAAGGTTAAATAGCTAAAGACTGACTTCGACAAATAGTAAAAAAACTCACATAATAGACTATAATTACTATAAAAGAGAAACAAAATTTAAATATATATATTTATCAACTAAAGTCGATAAGCCCAAGGCCGAAGTCATCAAACACAGGGTATATAAGTATTGTTTTGGGAACTGATCAAGAAAACACTAATAATAAGAGCCCCGTTACAAACGCAGCGGTTAGTTACCAAGTGGAACTCGAGAACCGTGCTCAACCAAACATGGCAAACACATCAGCTGCCGATAAGGCATATATAAAAGAAATTTCAAATGCAATTCCTGAATTTCATGGAAATATGTATTTTTTTTTTATGATTTTCTCTACAATTATTATCCGATCTTAACAAAACTCGGGCAATCAATCTACCGATTTGTACTGTACTTATACATATACAAGCAGAGTTTCAACTGAATGCGTTACAATTTGTGGAAGAGATTAAGTTTTGCGGTTTGCAGGGGTGGGAGGGGGCGTGGCAACATTTAAAAACAAACGATCTGACGCCCCACAGATGGAGTCTACATATCAAATTACATCTCTCTAACTGTTACAGTCTCCGAGATCCGGATGGACATACGGACATGGCTAGATCGACTCGGCTGTAGGTCCTGATCAAGAATATATATACTTCTGCCTGTTACATACATACAATATACTCGTTTACTCTACAAGAGTACGAGAATAATGCATGTCTGTGTGGGTGTTTGTCCTTTATAAGCTATTGGACCGATTGCAACCTAATTTTTACTGTATATTGATACGGAACAGGGGAAGGTCAACACCCTCTCATATATATGCGAAATTAAAAGTTACTCATATCTTTGCACCCATTAAACCGATTGCTATGAAATTTGTACAGTATACTCATATCGACCACGGAAATGTCAAGGACAATTTTTTTTTTTTTGGGATGGCACCGCCCCCTAATATAGGCTGTAATACAAAGCTCTGCATCTTTTAGACCGAATGCAATAAAATTTGTACAGTATAGTAATATCGACTTCGGGAATGTCAAGGACTATATAGGCGATATTGAAAATTCGCTACATTTGCACCCATTAGACTTATTGTCATGAAAGGTCGATCTATCAGTTTGGAATATCGATATATTCAGTTATCCATATAAAGTGTGCGAAAGAAGTAAATGGGACACTACGTTCTAAGGAATAACAACTTAAACCTTTAATATATTTTCAAAAAACAAATTATTATATAAACTTAATAATATTATGAATAGACTTTAACATATTTAAATAAAAAAAAATTGGGAAAATTAAGAAAAAAATTAAGACAAAATATTCTGAAGCGAAATAAGTAACTGACACAAATTCATTATTTGTATGTCAAAACTAAAAAAAAAAGAAAAACAAAAATTTTTAAACTATAACAATATCTTAAATAGAACACCCTTTGTTGTTCAACACCTTCACTATCTGTCCTGGCATTGAATTGACCAAGTTTTGGAGCATTTGTATATCCAATTTCTCCCATTCTCGCATAATGGCTTCTTTTGACTCGTTTAGAGTTGAAAATTGGCATAAACCCGTTGAGACAAGATGCCCCAAAGATTTTCAATCGGGTTTAGGTCCGGGCTGCGTGCTGGCCACTCTAAAACAGGAATTTGGGAATCTTTAAAAAAGCCTTAGTGAGCCTTGCGGTATGGATGTTTGCATTATCCTGCTGGAAAATCCAGGTATAACCAAATTTATCCTCTCCAATTGCACTAATACACTCTCCAAGAGCTCCACATAATTTTGTGCAGTCATTTTATGCGTTATAAAGCACATGTGTGTCTTTCCATTGAAGCCGAACGCAGCCCATATCATAAGAGATCCTCCTCCTCCATAAGAGATTCTGGACACGTGGACTTTTTTTGGGCATCGTAAATCGAGGTAATAATAGCGGTAGCCATCAGGGCCGTCTAAATTAAATTTTTTCTCGTCTCTAAAAATTATATTTTCCCATTCAGTATCCCAAAATTTATATTTGTTTGCAAACTGCAATCGAGCAGCTTTGTGCCTAGGCAGTAGTTTCGGTTTTAACAGTTTTTTTCCATACGAAGCATTCTCGGAACACTTTAAAATTTGTTGCACACGTCTCGTAGATATGGGTAGAGACAAATTGCTCCGTATTTGGGATGCGCTGATATTTACCTTGACCGCTAGATTTTGTATTCGCCTTTTGTCCCGGTTGTCAACCAAGGGTTGGCGCCCAGAGCGGAGTTGTTTCCCATGATTTTTTTTATTAATTTTTCCACCGTATTCTTATTTCTGCCTACCTTGCCTGCAATTTTGCGTATTGACGTATTCTTCCACGCTCGATATCCGTTAAATGACCAAAACTTGACATTTCTTAACAAACAAAGCAATTAAGAGCTGTTATAAGTAATGAATTTACTTAAAACTTACTTATTTTTGTTTATTTTAATATTCTGAACAGAATTCAATATGAAAAGTTCAAATTATACGTGGTCAACAAGTCGCAAATTAAAACAATCTAATCTGTCCCATTTACTTATTTCGTTCGAAAAACTCAACATTGTCAACTATAAATAAACATAACGGAAAAGCCGTGCGGTACTTTTTCGAAATTTTTTGCCTACCGCACAAGCACACTATAAACGAAATATAGTGGGAAGAGAGAAACCCAAGAATTGCATCTTACGGTTAATACAGGGTGCCAAATCTTTGTCCCATTTACTTATTTCGGGCACTATGTATATCGATAAATGTACATATATATATATATATATATATATTTATATATAAATATATATATGTATATAAAATAAATATATATATATATATATATATATATATATATATATATATATTTATTTTATATACATATATATATTTATATATAAATATATAAATATAAATATATATATATATATATGTGTGTATGGAGTATTGAGTTTTCAGTTTGTCTACCGATAAATTGAGTTTTCGATATATTTGCATCGATATATTTTATATCGATATCTTTGATTTCTATATATATATATGGATATCTTGTATATAGATCTTATGTATCTTGTATCTTATGTATCGATATCATGTACATCGATATAAGTATATCGAGAAATTGAGTTTTTGATATATGTACATGGATATCTTGAGTATACATGTATATCGCTATCTTTTTGTCTACATGAAAATATCGATGAATGAATATTTATATCGGTATATATCGATACATCGATGTTCCACCGCCACTCAAAAAGAACTTCTGGAATACTACAGGCACTGACCCTCATATTTGCTATAATAAAAATTCGCCACACATTTGCACCAAGGATCGTTCACAATGAAATTTTCACAGGATAGGAATATAGACCATATGGACCATATAGATCATATGGATACGAACCGAGTTTAGTTTGATTTGGGTAAAAAAACAGAAAAGTTATGCTCCTAAGTGTACATTCCGAAACAATCGGTTATATGGGAGCTATATGATTTAGTTGTCAGATCTGGATGAAACTCGATCAGACAAAAGAAGCATTTGGTAAAATTTCAATTCTATAGCTTTTAAGACTTCTGCGTTCTTTGTGTTGAAACATACAGAGGAAAGACCGACAGACAGACGGACATGGCTTTTTTTTATCGCGACGTTGCCGTACAATGCGCTGCACCTTCAAGTGGATCCACGCGACACAATGCTTGTTACGCGCGAAACCCAGGCAAAGTCGGGAAAAATCTCGCTCGCGCACTTTCAATGAAAGAAAAAAAGCATAAACAATTTACATTGTCTGCTAGCCAGATGCGTTAGTATTGATGTTTTATTTGATTAAAGGGAGTTATTAATAGAGATAAAGTTAAAGAGATTATTATAGTAAGAACACACTACATGAAATGGATCATGCAGGGGATAGTTTAAATTACAGTGCTGAAGATAGATAAAAACACATTTTCTAGTAGTTCTACGAGGGACAGAGAAATTAAATTGACTCACTAACGTCGGACAGTCAATTTCACCATAAATCAGCTTACGTATATAGACAACATTTAGCATAATTTTACGATTTTCAAGAGAACCTTCCAGGTTTATTAGCAGAAGCCTACTTAAATATGAATGGATGGGGGCTATTGGGATCCCAGTCCAAACCACGGAGAGCAAATGTAAAAATTTCTTTTGAACAGACTCAATCCTGGTGATTGCTGTATTGTGGACACCAATCACAAGATGCAAATCGGCTTACAAAGCGCATCAGCGCAGAATCTGAGAATACACCCCGGAACGCCATCAGGACCAGGAAAAATGTTAGGCTTAATAGACTTAAGTTCATTAAGCTTTCAGTAACTAGGGGATGTGGGATGTTGTTTGACCTGTGTAATCTATAAGGGTACATCTGCCTTGATTCGACTGGGTCGATCTCAAATAACCACGAGACATCACTGATGTTGAAATCACCAAGAACCAAGAATTTATAAGTATCAGAAAGAATTGTTGCGATCGATTGAACAGCATTAAGATGGTCCCAGTAAAGAAAAATATCGGAACGTGGAGGAATGTAAGAGTAAGAGTCAGTGATAAAGACAGAACCGCGTGGAGAGCTTTAAAGCTTTCCTTTGCGTTCCTTTAAAACGAACGCAACGGCTTTTGCAGGTCGACACGACTCACATGTAAGCTTCAATCCTTGATTATTTGTTAAATAATAAAAAAAAACAAACACACAGCACAGCGCAAAAGAAAATATAGGATTGGTGGCAATTGTAAGCTTATGCTTAAGGCTCAGCTTTTGGTGTTATTTCCACAATGAAAACAAGTAAGAACGCTGTAATCGATATAGTCCGACTGTAAGATACTTTTACTTAGCATTTATTCAAAATTCGACACACTCAAAATAATGAAATTCCTTTTTTTTGTGGTGTTCTTATACAAAATGTTTTTTTACGATTATGTCTACAATTATCCTTGCGTGAGCGGAAAGGGTCCTGGCAAAATTAAAAAAAAAAACTTGATGCCCCACAAGGGGAGTCTACATACCAAATTGGGTCTCATTAGCTCTTACAGTCTCCGAGATCTAGGTGTTCATAAGGGTTAATTTTTACCTGACACAAGCACTAGCCGGAGCCGTGGTGCCCATAATGTGGCGACGGCGAGCAGGAGACCGCGGAACACATTTTGATGGAGTGTCCGATCACCATAGGACCTGTGAGACATCATAACCTGGCGGCAGTGATGGTTGAAAGTATGCAGAAGTGTTTTATTTAATTTTTTTTACGCGCGAAGCCCAGGCTACAAGCTCCCACCTCCCGCCCAACCGACGACCTACGCGAATCGCGAAGACGGAAAAAAACGCGGACTCACTCGCTCACTTTCAATAAAAGTAAAAACAAGAAACCATAAACAAATTATATTATCTACTAGCTGGATGCGTTGGTATAGATGTTTCTTTTGAGTTAAGAGAGTTCTTATTAGAAAAAAATTTATATCATTATCTTTATATACAATCTGTCCTGTTATGTGGACAATCAGTATATTGTATGGCGTTTTTACATTGGCAATTACAGTACATTAACTTGTGTCGAGTTGTTGAGGAGGGGTGAAAGTAGGTGAGGTGGTGAGGGGGTGAGTTGGTGAGTTGGTGAAGGGATGAGGGGTACACACAATTGACAGGGACGAGGACGAGCACAAACAAACACAACACAAACATATATATATACAACACGGAACACCCAGCCCAAGCGCGGGGATCGAACCCGCGACTGCTGTTGATCTCCTGACGTCAAAGGTTTGAGCCTTAGACTCCAGCGCCAACACCAGCGGCGTTGTTATTAGAGATTAAGTTAAATAGATGATTAAAGTTACAACAAAGGACACCAAAAGGTTCATGCAGGAGATACTTTAAATTATAGTGCTGAAGATAGATAGGAACATAATTTCTAGTAGTTCTACGAGGAACACAAAAACTGATTTGGCTAATTAAAGACGGCGAGTCAATAACACCATTAATCAGCTTATGTATAAAGATAAAATTAAGCATAATTCTACGATTTTCAAGAGATGGAAGGCTTAATAGCAAGTGCCAACTTGAATATGAAGGCAGGGGGTTATTGGGGTCCCAATTGAACCAACGGAGAGCAAAAAGTACAAATATTTTTTTGAAGAGACGGTCCTGGTGATTCCTGTAATGCGGACACCGAACACCAAAATAGGTCGGACCAGAGAAGTATACAGTACTTTAGTTATATAAGGATCATCAAATTCCTTCGATAATCGAATCCCTTCGTTGACAATATTTCGACACAGATAACGGTAAAGTTGCGTATAGCCGAGAGACTACAAAACACTAAAGGAGTTTAATTTGACCTGCTCGCCCCTGAGAATCATTGCTTTTTTTCCTTACCATTTCTTCTTTTTTCAGTTTTGTTCTGTTGCAGAAGCAATAATATTGTCATATTTCAACTATTTTTTCTCTAAATAATAAAAAACACAGATAGACGGACATTGCCATATTGACTCTGCTTGTCATGCTGATCAAGAATATATATACTTTATGGGGTGGGAGAAATTTTCTTTGCGTTGCAAATACCGTGGCAAAATTATAATACCCTCTACAAGGGTATAAAATTTAATTAAAATTATATATACAAATTACAATAGCATATAAATTGATATAGAAGATTTGGTATTAGTTATAAAGACCCATTCAGAGTAGTTAGTAAAGATGTAAAAAATTATTACTTTTTTTAATAAACAATAAGTAAGAACGCTATTGCCAATATTCCGACTATAATATACTCGTACTCCTTATTTATTCAATATTCGACATACTCGAAAGTATGCAACATGTTCTCTTGTTTCGGATCTGCCCTGAACACCGGGGATGATGATCAATACGATGCCTTTTTAGTTGTTGTGCAGTGTATCAACGGTGAAAAATTGAATAAAATGCTTCCATAAATGTGTACGCGTACTCTAGTAAAGTAAACGAGTATATTGTATTCGTGCAAATATATGTAACAGGCACAAAGAAGCGTTTAAGACCCCATAAAGTATATATATTCTTCATCAGAATCAACAGCCTAGTGCAAAATTTTAAAGCAACTTAATCTGACGGCCAACAAGGAGAGTCTATACACCAAGTTTGGTGACTCTAGCTCTTATAGTCTCCGAGATCTAGATATCCATATAGAGAGTCAGACGGACACGGAAACGCTTCCTATTCCTGTCGTACTAGAGTACGAGTATAATTAAATTCATATTAAAATATAACAACTTGTGTTTTGAAGTAAAAACAGTAAAAACAAGTAACAACGCAACAGTCGCACTTGCTCGACAGTTACATCTGTGCTACAGTGGATGCAAGGAATATAAGGCGAATTTGTTTTGATTACTAAGTCATACTGAGTGTTCATTTCTGGAACAATCGGCGATATTTTTTTTTTTTTTTGGTAGGTTTCTTTATTTACAATCTGTCCCATGTGTGGACAATCAGTAAATTGTATGGAATTTACATTATCAATTACAGTACATTAACTTGTGTCGTGTTGTTGAGAAGGGGTGATAATTAGGTGAGGGCGTGAGGTGGTGAGGGGATGAGGGGAGTTCAGCGTCCACGATGAGCCAGCGGGTGGTGCCTTTTGAGTCTCCGGATGGTGGTGCTGTTGTCCAAGGGAAAGACCTTTGGGAAAAGTGGGCTTCGGACACGAGGAGGATGTCGACATGGTTGGTCTTGATATAATGCTCGACCTCGGGTCTGCTCTTCCACAGACCGTTCGCATTCCATAGGAAGATATGGAGATTTACTTGCATTGCTTGGCCAGTACTGACGTGAGCAGTTGCGTCATGGCAGCAAATTGTTCAAGCATCTTCTCAATCATAACTTCTAGACGGTGGAGTGTAGTGTTTTGGGTGACTAGGGGGAGGGGGAGCAGTGCCGAACTGCTACGTGGGTTGCTGGGGTCCACGAAACTAATTAGATGACGAGGCATTTGGCTACCTTAAGAGAGTCATAGTTACTCCCGCCGTTGACCCGCGCTTACTTATTTCTTCACTTTGACATTCAGAGCACTGGGCAGAAATCACATTGACTCACAAATCGGCTGTATAGTAGATATATAATTTAGTTGTCCGATCTTGATCAAGTCACACCAGCGGACGTGGTGCCTCCTAAAATAAATACATACCGAATTTTGTTTAATTTGAATGAAACACTGAAAAGTTATCGCCCTAAGTGTTCATTCCGGAGAGATCGGTTATATAATAGCTATATGATATAGTTGTTCGATCTTAATCAGATCACTTCAGCGGACGTGAGGCCGCCTCAAATGGATACAAACCGAATTTGGTTTAATTTGCCGAAAAAACTGAAAAGCTAAGCTTTCATTTCGGTTATGTGGGAGCTATATGTAGTTATCCGGTTTGGATGGAACTCGAAGTTAACCAGCGTGCAGACTAAATAAGCATCTGGTAAAAATTTCAGCTCAGTAGCTTTTCAGACTTCTGACATCTTTGTGTTGAAACAGTCGGACGGATAGATGGACATGTTTATATCGATTCTCTTGTCATATATAGTCGGAAAACGCACAGAAGCGCTGCAGACTTCCTGACAAAATTAATATACCATTTTGTGAGTGGTATAAAAAAAAACGTTTAAAGGGGTATCACTAGTTTTTGTAAAATGTATTTTTAACGATTTTTATACCAATCGATTCAAGATCAGGCACCAAATTCGATACCCCAAATTAAAATTTCACACATACAAATATGCACCCCCGAAATCCGACTTCATGATGCTTTAACTCTTACTTATTCGTTACAATATGCGAGTGCGTGTTCAACATGAAAATTTAAAAAAAAACACCAGATGCCGTTGGCTCTTTTTTCTTTATTTACTCACTGCATAGCAGTTGGTGCAATATATGCTAGGGCTTTTTCCACAAATGTAATGAAAAGTGTATATTGTATTTGTGTGGATGTATGCAGCATTTAATCGATCTAGCTCTAGCAGTGTCCGTCAGTCTGTCTGTCGTCCGTATGAACGCCTAGGCGCGTATAAATGTCGATGACTCAGAACAGACGAACAAATATAAGTTATTTGGTTATGTAATCCAGTGGCCGTGGTGTTCCCACGTGGCTCCTGATGGTGTGATCCAAGTCCGGTGGCTTTCCTTAAGGACGTTGATCCGGGTAGGATCCTTAGATGTGTCATGGTTATGATGATTATGGTGGGAGACTTGACTTCGTCCCCTTTGTTGATTACTGTTCTTGTGGTACAGTAATACAATTCAATAAAGACAAATAACGGCAGTGTGCCGGAGTGCAATTCCAAGCGACTTACGTCTACTTTATTCAAAATCAAACTAAAACTAAAGACAAAGGCAAAACATAATTCTACTCAGTAAAGACAATGCATCGCGCCATCGAACCACAGTCGGCATGCCGACTCAGCATTCTAAGCGCCGAAGCACTCCAGCAAAGAAGTGTCATACGATCGCTGCTGATTGTTGCTAGTGCAGAGCACTGAACCCACATTTTGGCGTGTCAGCATTATTCATGTAGTGTTACTTAGTTGCTATGGAATTTATGTGTTAACTTATATATGAATATATCAAAATCTCCCTCATAGACTATATACACTTACACACACTATATACACTTACGCCCACTATATAGACTTATATACCCTATATACACACAAACACTATATATTGGGGCACAACAGTCTGATTTGCTGAAAATATACTTGCTTCAAATCGTCTTCGCGGAATTTATAGTTTATCAAATTAATTAATCCGCGGTCAGATCTCGGTCACATCTGGACGCCAAGTGTAATGGTAGATACACTAAAAACGCTTTAAGCTAGCAAAAAATGATTAATTGTTTTAGGGCTCCGCAAAAAACCAAACAATTAAAATGGCAACAACAGTACAGTGACCGATCGAGAGCGGATCTACAGCTAATCGACTAGTTCGCAGCATAAATTGTAATAGTGTGTGTATACGTCGGTTAAGCAGCGCATCCGACAAAGCAGTGCTGTTGTCTAAGCTGTGCAAAAAGTGCAAATTAGTCAAACTGCAGTTGGCGCCAAGGCAGTAGCCCTGTTGGCGTTTTTTTTTTCATTTTTCCCCTTGCTGTTTTTCTCATTCCCTTGTTGGCACTGTGAAAGTGCAGCTCGCATTTGCCGCGGAAGCCAATCCAATTCGCAGCCAAGACAAGACGACACAGGCTGGGATGGAAGGAGCACTGAAGGTCAAGGATCCGACTAACTGCCATGTGCAAGAGGCAGTCTTCTCGCGAAGCAGCGCGTTGCTACGAATGCCACAGCCTGTACTACATCCAATAGTTGTATAGAGTCGATCTCGGAAACGATGGCATCCGTCTAGACGCAAACAGCTCCCACGACGCCCCCAATACGTAGGCGATGGCGACCACAGACGATGCCTATGCTTTCTCGTACGATAATTGCCAAAGAACACTTTTCTATGGTAAAAAAATACGCCAAAAAGAATGCGGGATTCAGCATTATCCGAGCAGCGGAAAAAACCGCCCAAGCTGCAGCTACGCAGATATCCTTAAGGTAGTGAAAAGCGATTCTTCGCTAAAGCACCTATGCGGAGTTGTAAAGGGCATACAGAAGACTGCAAAGGGCGACCTCCTGATGCGCCTAAAAAAAACAAGCGCACAGTACAGTCGAGCTGCAAGACGCAGTTGGAAAGGCCTTTGGAAGCCGCGCTGTCGTCAAAGCACTGACAGAAACTGCCCAAGTCGAAATTTCCAAGAAGAAATTGTCGAGGCGGTGAGGCAAGCCACAAAGACCCATCACTGACCGAGGAAGCGATTAGATCACTACGGGGGTCGAGAAGTGCAGTGCAGACGGTTACGCTGCTGCTGCCTAAATCAAAAGAAAAGATTTTGGTAGACCTGGGAATAATCCGTATTGGATGGGTACTTTGCGGCATCCGGCCCATCATGGAGCGGCCGGTCACGAAGCAAAAACAGCCAACAGCGTCCAAAATGCTGCGTATGCATGAAAAACGTCGAGAAGGCTACGGACCATCGAACTGATAGCTTCAGATGCCCGGTATTTCGCGAAGCGGTCAACAAATTAAAATGTTAAAGCTACTAATTTGAACGTAAACCATTGCATTTCTGCCCAAGCACAGCTGGAGCAAACCATAAGGCAGGAGAGCATTAATATTGCCATTCTCAGCGAGCCTCACCACTGAGAATCATCTTGCAGCCGGCTTTGGGCCTCGGTCTCTATTGGGAAAGCGGCACTATGGCGCCGCATACCCACATCATTCTTCCGCGCTACTCCAAGAAGTGGTACACTTCAACTGGTTCGTGCGGGTAAAAAAGGACAGTTTGTTGATCTATAGCTGCTACCTGGCACCAAGCCTGCAGCTGAATGCCTTTACTGCAATTGTAAACGAAATTGCTGAGCATGTCAGAGCACGTAGCGGTGTGGTCCTGGCTGGCGACTTCAACGCGTGGGTGGAGGAGTGGGGCTGCCGAGCCACTAACGCTAGAGGCCGAGTTCTATTCGAAACTCTAGCTTTTCTGGAACTGGCGCTGCTAAACACCGGATCCCAGCCCACATGTAGCCAAACTGGGACCGGGTCAATAATTGACATAACTTTAGTGAACCCAGTGGCAAGCTAGTGACATTTATACGGCAAGCGACCACCCTGCAATTATCTCCACAATCGGAAACGAGCTCGACCAGTGCAGAGCAGGACCACGTTTTATAGGTCATACCGTACAGACACCTTCAATAGCCAGGTATTCTCTGTTGCAGTACGAGCATTTAGCAGGAGTGGATGCGCAGATTCTCGTGCTTGCCAAACATACTAGTGGAACGAGTCGATAACAGACGCTCGCCGAACTTGTCTGCAAGCCAGAATATGATACCAACGCTCGCGCGGAAGGCCAAGCTTCGTAGAGAGGCAATTGGAATACCACCAGGCTAGAAGACATATAAAGATGGCTATCCGCAACAGTAACCGAGAATGTTTCTTCGAACTGTGCGATTCTGCGGAACAGGACCCTTGGGGTAATTCATATAAGCTCGGGGTGAAAAGGATCTACGCAGGCAAGCAAGTATCACCAACCGACGCAAGCGAGCTGAAGCTCATCGTGGAGACACTCTTTCCCTTGAGACTCAACGACCAACCCGGCCGCCAGAAGCGCAAAGGTTAATAAGGCGCCCGAGCCAGATAGAGTCCCACCCGTGACGTTGAAGCTGGCTTTCTCTCTGGAGAATTGTTCAACGAGTGCTTCAGAGAGAGCGTATTCCCCGGTATATAGAAAATACAATTGTTGGTGCTGTTTCCTAAACCTGGGAAACATCATGGAGCTGCATCATGTTTTATTCCAATATGCCTAATCGACACGATTGGCAAAGTTTTAGAGGAGGTCATCTGCACCCGGCTGGAGTCAGCAATCGAAACAGCGGGCGACCTTTCCCCTAACCAATTTGGTTTCCGAAAAGCAAAAGTCGACCATAAACGCTTTGCACATGGTCGTAGGAATAGCGACTAATGTCATCGACAAGGTAGAGGGGAGGGACCACGAAATACTCCCCCATAGCCACGTTGGATGTTCAAAATGCAGTTAGCTCATCCAGGTGGTACCTGTTTTGCTTTATTTATTCAATAGTTGCCCTGAAGACGGTTGCCGATGAGCAACCGAAACATAGTGGCTGAAAACAGCAATTTGTTTTTGTCCTCAAGCCGTCTAGAACACCATCTTATAAAAAGTCTCACTCTTGCTTCCCCCTCCCTTCATATTCAAGTAAGCTGCTGCTAATAAACCTTCCATCTCTTGAAAATCGTAAAAAAAAATGTGCTTAATGTTATCTTCATACATAAGCTGGATTAATGGTGATATTGACTCGCGGTCTTTAATTAGCCAAATCAGTTTTTGTGTTCGTAGAACTACTAGAAATTATATACCTATCTGTCTTCAGCACTGTAATTAAAACTATCTCCTGCATGAACCTTTTCGTGTCATTTGTTTTACCTATATTAATCTATTCAACTCTATCTCTAATAATAACTCCTTTTACTCAAACAAAACATTTATACTAACGCATCTAGCTAGTAGATAATGTAAATTGTTTATAGTTTATAGTTTCTTGTTTATTACTTTCATTGAAAGTGAGGGAGTGAGTCCGCGCTTTTTTTCCATCTTCTTGATTAGTGTTGCTCGTTACGCTTCTGCGCCCCTCGGCCGGTTGGTCGGGAGGTGGAAGCTTCTAACCTGGGCTTCGCGCGTAACAAGCCCCGTGGCTTGGTATCGTGGGCCCACTTGATCTTGCAGCGCATTGTACGTCAACGTCCCAATAAAAAAAAAAAGAAATGCTTAGTGTAACTGCCAGAGTACTGCAACTTTGATTGCAAATGCATCAACGTGCGGTCACTCAACGGACAGTGAGCCTCTCGTTGGCTATCTTTGCGTTTAGGAGCCTGCAAGCCTTTGTTAGTCTCGGCTCCCTTATCTATTTAGGGGACAGTGAGCCTCTCTTTGGCTATCTGCCCGTTTCGGAGCCTGCAATTCTCTCTATGTCTCAGGTCCTTTGGCTATTTCTGGCTAGTCAGCGGACAATGAGCCTCTCGTTGGCTATCTACGCGTTTCGGAGCCTGCGAGCCTCTTACTAGTTACTTGACGCTCCCCTTCCTGCGGCCTCTACAAGATTTTGCTAGTAGTGCTAAAACAACGACCATAACTAGACACACACCGACTCAGGTACGGCAAGGAATTTGCTAGCTTAGATTAATAACGCTAAGCACTTAGCAACAACAGAACGGTAAGCATTCACACACACAGTTTGCATATGCACAGCATAGAAAACAGCCACAAAATAGAGACGCGATGAGAAAACGCCCATCCCACGGAATAAAAATGCGCTGCGGGAGAATAAAGCAGCTCGATACGAAGAGAAGACGTCAAAGCAGCCCTATGCGCCGACAGCGTCCGGCAGTAGGTCAAGGGCTCGGCCATGATGAGTTTCGGATCCAAGCGGAGTCCACGTGGGGAAGTAGGAATGTCCACGAGGAAACAGCAGCAGAAACGAGGTGAGCTAGCCGGCGTTTAGATTTTGTAGGGAGCGCAGGAAACAAGAGGTGCGGTATAGGAGTCTGTGTACAAAATCCCAGAATAAAAGTGAAGTTTATAACGTTCAAAAATGTTATGCATATACAAAGTACTCTTATGCTTACCCGTAAGTGTCAAAATATATATTGGGGTCCCAACATAAGTAGCGTGTGCCATTGGTATACGCACCGGCGAACCTAGTTTTGATTACATTGCAACCGTGCCCGCCGCAGTAATATGTGTCATAGTGGGGATGCTCCACGCTGCCTATTAGGCCGCTTCAGAGTCTGCGAGCCTCTCTTAGTCCCAGGTCCTTGGCTATTTTGACTATTTTGCGGGCAGTGAGCCCCTCGTTGGCTATCTGCCCGTTTCGGAGCCTGCAAGCCTTTTACTGGTAATTTGACACTCCCCTTCCTACGGTGTCTCTACAAGACATTGCTAGTAGTGCTAGAAAAACCACCATAGCTAGACACTATTCCTTCCAACACCTACCCAGTCCCGGCTCTTTCCAAATTTCTCTAAAGTGGCCCTGGCCGGACTGTGACCCGGCTAAGGAACTTCTTTACAAAATGCACATATTTCGTTTCTCGTTGTATGTCACGATGAATTAGATCATTGTGAGACAGATTTGGCGCTGGCATTCCCAACTGTGTGAGTGCTATATTGGTAATTTCTATGCAGATATCCTCGCTTAAAACTAATGACTAAGTGAAGGCGTGTGAGGACAAAGGAAATCTCTTGGTTTTGATTTGTTGATAATAATTGTTGAAGAGAATGTCTTCACTCATAGGTTCTTTGTATTTCTCCCCAAAATCATCAGGGTTCAATGGAAACTTGTTGTTAATATGATGGCAAATAAAGTGGGAACTGGTTGAGGTTAAACAGAATTTGCTGCATAAGCGTGAGAGGCGTCCTAATGTGCATCGTTTTTCAAGCAGATTAAGTGCATGGCAAGCTTCACGATATGTAGCGTAGATTGCATCGTTAACTTTCGGCAAGCTTAAATACCATTGTAAATATATAACAACGGTCTTATTTAACTTTAATGTTTCTTGCACTTATTTCATTCACAGCTTCAAGTAGCACGATAGGGATCATTCGGCGAGAAAAATGGGCGGCAGTAATTTTCAATTTACTTTTTAACTTCTCTCACAAACGGGTTCTCTCGAGCCTGTGAGCACGCTATTGCATGCCGTTCCCGTTCCAAACCACGATATGGCGGAATCGTATTCGGCTGGCAAAGTGGTCAGAAGTATTTTGCAAATAGTTTTACTTCTCGTACAATCAAGTTATTTCTTGCATTAAGAATGCGTTTTTCGCATTGTTCACTATTGTAATAATGGTTGTAAAAGAATGTTGAATGGTCCAATAGGCTTACAAATAAATTGTTTTCATTATTTCGTGCTATATAAGACAAATACCGAGGCGTATACAATGAGCTCCACGTTCAAGTGGACCCAAGATACCAAGCCACGGGGCTTGTTACGCGCGAAGCCCAGTCTAGACACCAAACACACGATGCGTACTCCAAAATAGGTTGGACCAGAGAAGTATATGTGTCGTGTGTCTGGTTTCCTCAATATAGGAATCACCATGACAGCATTGAGTCTGTTCAAAAGAGATCAGAGATCATTTCAACTGTATCTCCATTAATAATAATAATCTATATTAACGTTTAAAGAATTAATGAATTCTGTTACTACTTGTTACATAGTGAGACGCAGCTCAAGTTTGGTTGTCCGTTCGACTTCAACATAAAAATAAAACTTTAACCGATTTAACTATATAAGCGTTTCCTCACTCAATTGAGCTCGACCCTGTTAAAATGAAAAACATTTTTTTATGTCAAAATTTAATTAATTTTGCATTTCACGAATTCTATAGTATTATTTCACAGACACAGTTGTGTTATATTTTCATAGTTCTGTGTGTTTAAATTTTAAAGTACCCCTTGAGGTTTTTAGTGGCTTATTGCTTAGTAATTTTTTCAATTTCAATGTCTGCTATAAAAAGTTGCTTTTTCAAGGCTAATTCTACCGAGCCAATGCTTTTTTGTTATCTTTGTCGTAACACCAGTCATTATAAATGTGTTAATATCAGTTAATAAAGGCGATTATTTAACAAATAATTTAGGTTTGAAGTTTAAATGTGAGTCGTGTCGTGTTAAAGAAGTTTTTGCTTCCTTCTGTGTTTGTGAATGGTACAAAAATGTAAATTAATATAACCGTCATAAGCATCATTAATATAAGCATCATAAGGCTAGCTACGTAGTTCATAATAAGTACTGTCATATTAATAATATCATAATAAGTACTATGCACGTTAAGAGCTCTTGTAAAAACTGAAATCAATGAAAAAAAAAATTGCCATGAACAACACCTAAATAATTTATATAATCCGGATTATCTTCGTGGATCCGGTATTTTCATTAATATTTTGTGTAAATAATTACAATAATATATATTTAACATATTGTAGATATTTTTGTTCATTTTCAGAATTCTTAAAACACCAACTGAAGATATTTGGCCAGGAGTGACTTCGCTACCAGATTATAAAAACACGTTTCCTTGTTGGTCTACAAATCAATTAACTAACCAGCTTAAAAATCTGGATGCGAACGGTGTGGACTTAATCCAAAGTATGCTTATTTATGATCCGGTACACCGCATTTCAGCTAAAGATATTCTGGCACATCCATATTTTAATGGTTTTCAAGTAGATTTAGTTTCTGCAGAATGAACTTCAATAAAATTTGTTTACGTCAATATTAATTAATTTCCATTATACTATATATATATATAATGGGACCTTGACGTACGCGTATGCGCAGACAGTTCAAGTGGTCCCGCACTACACCAAGCCAATGGGCTTGTTACGCACAAAACCTAGGCTAGAAAACCTAGGGCGCAGCCGCATAACGAATAGCGAAAACGGAAAAACAAAAACGCGGGCTCGCTCACTTTCAATGAAAGGAAAAAACTACAAGCCAAAACGATTAACACTATCTACTAGCAAGATGCATTAGTATAGATGTTTTATTTGAGTTAATTGAGATAAAGTTAAAGATATTTCTGTAGTTAGAATAAAGGACATGCAAAGGTTCATGCAAAACATAGTTTCAATGCTGAAGATAGATTTCAAGGATTATTAGCACAAGTCTACTTAAATATGAAGGGAGGGGGCTTTTGGGGCCTCAATTGAAACCACGGAGAGCAAACAGTACAAATTTATTTTCAACAGACTCAATGCGGTCCTGGTGGTTCCTGTATTTTGAACACCAAACACACGATGCTTACTCCAAAATAGGTTGGTCCAGAAATGTATACAGTAATTTAGTTGTATAAGGGTCATAAAATTCCTTCGACCATCGCCTGATAAAAAACAGAGCATCCACTGCCTATTGACGTTCATCGAAATGTGTAAATCGTATTTCACTTTTGGGTCTAACTTTAGAACAGTTGAGATTTAGTAAGTTGACCTGACACCGCAACCCTGCGGTACCGCTGATGTAACTCTAAGGGGTTTAGATTAAGAGTCTTTAAAAAGGACTTTCTGAGTTCTGAGATTAAGTCGGAAATCCACTTAAGAAGATGGGATGGGAAGCCAAGGAGATCTTACTTATGAATAAGCAAACAGTGATTTACCGAGTCAAATGCTTTGCTGAAGTCAGTCTAAATGACGTCAGTTTGCATTTTATTCTTAAATCCTTGTACTACAAAAGAAGAAAATTATAGTAAATTAGTGGTGGTAGACCTACGCTTCTTAACCCATGCTGAGCAGATGAACACAGCATTGTTTTAACTGTTAAATTAATATTTTTTCAAAAAGCTTAGGAATAACACAATTTTGGTATGCTTCTGTAGTTTTTGGGCATTAATCTTGTTCCCCTCTTTATGGGGAGGAGTAATAAACGGCTCATTTTAGAAAGAAGGGAAAGAATTCATGATAGATCAAAAAGCTTCCAAATCGGATTGCAAAGTGTATTAGCGTAGAGTCTGAGAATACACATCGGAACACAATCAGTGCTAGGGAAAAAGTTTGTCTTTACAGACTTAAATTCATTAAGCAATAATCTTTCAGTAACAAGAAGAAGGGGGTGTTATTCGACCTGTACCAGCTAAAAGAAATATATCTGATCTGACCGATACTTAGAGGAATAAGTTTTTTAAAAGAACTCTGCAAACAAATTGACAATGCCTTGACCTGTAATTGCTTTAGTGTTTATATAAAATAATGAAGATGGTAGGACAGATGTTTTCTGTTTTGAATTAACAAAGTTATTAAATTGTTTTGGGACTATTCGCGTTATATTGTTGCTCGTTCAAGGTTCACTGAATAATGAAGATGGTTGAACAGATGTTTTTGGCAGGTTCGTTAATATGTGTGCTATAACGCATATTTGCATAGCTGTAGATTCGTTAATCTGTGTGCTATAAAGCACATAAGCTATAAGCATATTTGCATAGCTGTAGGACCGAAAACAATTTTATAACTTTGTTAATTAAAAACGGAAAACATCTGTCCTACGAGCACGCTACTTAAATTTATATCTGAGTGCGTTCCATCACGATGTCAACTATAATAAAAGCCTACATCAAACTGTTAAAATGGATAACCTATGAAAGTGTTGTAGAGCCGTAAAAGGCTGATGGAAGCGTTGGACCAGCATTAAATTCGCCACCAGATATGTTGCCTTCGTTGGTATCCGGCGAAACAAGACGATCAAAAGAGTTTTTGTTCATAATTCGGAAACAATAAGTGCTGTGCGAAACAATTTCATGCCTACATTCACGGTACAGTGCGAAATATATCATCGAACTGGATCCCTGCTATTATTGCCGAAAACGATATATAGCCCTTGGCCTTCCCCTGCTGCGTATTAGTATACAGTAAAAATTTCCATGGCTTAGGGCGCCTATAAAGAACAGACACAAAGTCATATATATATATATATATATATGTCTACTTCTCAAATTAAGTAATGTCGGGAGAGTTGGTGCTAATAGGCTAATAGCCTTTAAATCTTGTAGTAATTCGATCCACAATCGAACAGCATGGATGAAGAATTGTCTCTCGGTAAAAGCGAGCTTTATTCGTACACCAATTAGATTGTGTGTCCGAAGAGAGTTCGCGAAATAAAATTGCTCAGAAAGATAATTTGGTTATTTAGCATTATTTACTTTGTGTATAAAAATGTGGGTCCTGCTGAACTTCGTTTATGGGTCTAAGTTAAGAATAAATTTCTTAGCATATGCTGTGATTGGAGCAAATCGACTTAAGTTAAAAGCAAATCGTGCTATTCTGTTGAGCGCCACCCTGACCCATTGCATACTGATAGTATCACAGTTGCCAAATATTTCGACAAAAAACAAAGTAATCAGGTAAATTTTTTTAATCAGAAGTCTAAGATGAATAGAAAGGAAGTGCTGGAATAGTAGTGTAGGTAGGAATAGTAGTCTTAGCATACCATAGGTTTTGTATAAGTTAACAGCCAAGTCAACGAACGACCCTCGCAATGAATTCATCGAGCAACCCGCGCGCTAACAACGTTACTGTATCCAACCACATATGCAACGTAGCCAAAATAGTGTGGATCGGAGCAACGGCCAGGCGTTTCCGTTGTGTCGCAAGCGTTGCATTCTTGTCGGAAATATGCTGAGTCGGTTTTACTGACCATGAACCCATGGCATGATTCTTTATGTACTTATTACGTATTTAGGTTTAGATTATTTCCATTTATGTACTTAGCCTTAGTCTTTTATTCATTTCACTCTTATATTCAGTTCTATGTGAGACGTTTGACAATAAAGTTCAATTTGCAGTTTACTCCGGCACCCTGCCGTTAATATTTGATTTATTAATCACACATTGTTGCGCGACAAGGCCAACACCACAATTATCATCATAAAGCTGATTAACAACTACACTATCCGCCGCTGGACCGGAGACGCCATAGCTACTGACCGAGGAATTGGTGGAAAACATTTACTGGCGCCCAACGGGAATAAGATAATCTTACGATATCTGTTAAGACAGGAATACCATGGCCCTAAACAAGAACATGTAAGTGAATGTTCGGTAAAAATTAGAAAAAGCTCTAATGAAAAGAATTTGTTAATAAGTTGGCAACGCCAAAGTAAACATTGCGGTACAGTCTAATTATTGTAAAATTATTGACGCATTAAAAAAAAAAAAAAAAAAAACAAGAGAAACAAATTAATATTTCCGCTTCATTGATTGCTCATGACTTGGTTGGGCTTATAGAAATCTACAGGTAGAATACGACAATGACGAAGATCAAGAAGTAGGATTTAGGCCAGAAAGAAACGGTCAATTAGAAATGGAGCCGACATTACTAAAAGCGTTAGTAGAAGGTGCCGTAAACAGTGCACTCCTCGAACAAGAGAGGAGAATAAAAGAGTTCCGAGCGGAACTTGAAACAGTTAGAGGTCAAGTTAATGCGTTAAGAATAGAGGCCCCACAGGTCGAGACATACCAGAGAGTGACAATTGACGATAATGTGAGATGTGAGGTGAAGCTGGTGTATTGATTGATGACAAATGATATATTGATAGCACTTTTATGTTTTTATTAATTTGTATTTTATTGTATTTATTGGGAGCAGCCAATGTGCTGCTTCCAACGTTCAAAAATGTCTGTTTATTACATTCTTCCTTAAGTTCTAAGTAAGCCTAAGTTTCGTCGCTGCGCTGCCGACAGTTGGTCAGCAGAGAGACGGTTAAGTATAGTATGTATAACATATATATATGTGAGAGAGTTGCAGTATGTATGTAGTTATGTGTTTATGCATAAGTACATGCATACGGCACATACTGGAAAAGTGCTTACGCTAGCGATCCCACGCTGCGGCCAGTCCGCATAAGTGGACGATCGTATTTCAGCGCACATGCTTGTATAAACATAGCAACAAAGTGTCACTATGTTATGAGTATGATACTCTTACTTTAAATTGGGCACTTGTTATACTGTATACTCTACAATACTGCGAGCATATGCTCATTTGGCATACAACATACTACACTGGACGTTGTAAAGTCAGTGCCTAGCTTTAATGGAAATCATGAGGAATATGTGTCCTGCCGACAGGCGGCTTTAGACGCATACGAGATTTTCAAGAGATACGAAAGCAGCGAGGCGCATTAAAAAACAAAGTTACTGGACCAGCTCGTGTCGTCCTTACAATACAGTGCTTAATTTTGACGCCATTGTCGCTAGACTCGACTGTACGTACGCAGACAAGACATCCTTGCGCGTACGAAGACAGCAACTAGAACTGGTTAGGCAGGGTGACCTAAAACTGATGGATTACTATGATGAGGTAGAAAAGAAACTCACTCTTGTGACAAATAAAATAGTAAATAGTAATGACACATGACGAACAAGCTGCGTCCATTCTTTGTGCAGCAATTGGAGACGATGCACTACATGCCTTCATGGCAGGACTTAAGAGGTCCGTAAAATCTTTAGTGATCGCAGCGAAGCCGAGGGATTTGCCATCTGCATTAGCAGTGGCCCGTGAGGCTGAAAATATCATCGAAAGAAGAGCATTTGCTGCATCGTATGCCAAAGTATTGGAAGAAAGAAACCACAGCAGCGACAATACTAGATTTGGCAATCGTAACTAAGTAAGACAAGGTAGGGGCCAGGAGAGAAATCCACATTTAGTTGGAAATCAAGGCCAAAACAGGCCACAACAGGCTGACCCAAAAACGTCATCGAATGACAAAGAGGCACAATCGAAGTATCAGGCTCAACCCATGGACGTTGATCCTTCGATGTCCAAATTAAGACAACAGACCAATTAGGGAAAGCCATAGGGCTATTCTACACAAGATGGGACTCAAAAGAGGCATAATACTTCGGAGCGCATGTCAGGCAATAGGCGCCAAGAGATTAACAATATTACCCAACAAGCGCCTAGTCAAGACGAAAAAGAATACGAAGAAATGGCCGAAGCTGTGTGTGCTGAAATAGATGACGAAAGTGACGAACCGGAGGACAAGGATTTATTAAATTTTTTTTAGAGGTCGTTCCCAATTGCCGTTCGTCGAGCGTCGGTTGGCTGGCAAAACATTTAAGATTCTTACCGTCACAGGGGCGGAAAAAAGTTACATTAAGCCCATAAAGGATTTAAAAAACGTAACACCAGACGACACCCCTTTTACTGCGAACTCCATTCATGGGTCCAGTAAAATCCAACAATAGTATAGATACCCTTGACACCTTTGATGCCATAATAGGCTTCGATCTACTTACACAGGCGGGGGTAACTATAGACCTAATGGGAAACAGCATAAACTACGGTAATACTTCGGAAGTACTCAATCACCATCCCTGCGGTAATGTGAACTTTACACGTATCGATTATATCGTAGCCCCAAATTCTGTAAAACGCGAATTCAAGAAAATGATACTGAAGAGAATTAGTGCATTCGCGACCTCTAACGAGGCGCTGCCTTATAATACTTCAGTCGTCGCCAGAATCCGGACTGTAGACAATAAGGAGGTATACCCAAAGCTCTATCCATACCCAGTAGGCGTGTCAGATTTTGTAAACAACGAAGTCGCACAGCTGATGAAAGATGGCATCATCAAGATCCGCGTATAACAGCCCAGTCTGGGTTGTTGATAAGAAAGGGATAGATTCCAACGGTAATAAGAATAAACGGCTTGCCATTGACTTTAGGAAGTTAAATAAGAAAACCGTTGCCGTTATCCGATGCCAAGTATCCAAATAATTTTAGCTAATCTCGGAAAAGCTAAATTTTTCACAACATTGGATATTAAATCCGTATACCTAGCGGAGGACGATCGTGAAAAGACATCTTTTTCAGTAAATGGCGGAAAGTACGAGTTCTGTCGACTGCCCTTTGGTTAAAAAAAAGCGGGAAGCATTTTTCAAAGAGCAATCGACGATGTCTTGCGAGAATAAATTGGCAAGATATGTTACCTCTATGTTGATGACGTAATCATCTTCTCTGAAAACGCCGCAGATCACGTCCGCCATATCGATATAATACTTCAGCAACTTTGTAATGCTAACATGAGAGTTTCTATAGAAAAGAAAAATTTTTTTAAGAAAAGTGTCGAATACTTAGGCTTTATTGTTACTAGCGAGGGAGCAAAAACAGACCCAGAAAAAGTCAAAGCGATCCAAGAGTACATGGAGCCAAAAAATTTGTATTCTCTGAGATCTTTTCTAGGCCTAGCCAGCTACTATAGGGTGTTTATCAAAGACTTTGCAGCCATAGCAAGACCTTTGACTAATATACTAAAAGGCGAAAATGGCACTGTAATCAAACACATGTCTAGGAAAGTAGCAGTCGAATTCGATGAATCTCAGCGCGACGCCTTTAACCGGTTGAGAAACATACTAGCATCGGAAGATGTTATTCTCATGTACCCTGATTACAAACGACCTTTTGACTTGACTACAGATGCTTCTGCAAATGGCATTGGAGCAGTATTATCTCAAGGAGGGAGACCTATCACTGTGATCTCCCGAACACTAAAAACGTGCGAAACTCACTATGCTACCAACGAAAGAGTTATTGGCGATTGTATGGGCTCTCGGCAAACTGCCATTACCTTTATGGTACAAGAGAGTTACATATATTTACAGATCATCAACCCCTCATGGTTGCAGTGTCTGAGAAAAATACGAATGCGAAAATCAAGAGGTGGAAGGCGTTTATTGAACAACATACCGCCCAATTGCACTACAAGCCAGGGAAAGAAAACTTTGTCGCAGATGCCTTATCTAGGCAAGAGCTTAACGCTCTCCAAGACGAAACGCAATCAGACATAGCCACTATTCACAGTGAGGTATCCCTTACATACACTATACTGTTAAGTTAAGTTATTATTTAATTAGGAGAAAGACGTCTTGTTCGTCTTGCGACTTTTTGAGAGTGAGTGTTCCCTCCGTTTTATTCAATTTTATATTTGGCTTATTACATATGTTGGAGCGACATAATTTCTACTGTTCATTTCCACCGTTTTAGGCGCAGCGAGTTTCGGTCGCACCGAGATCCGTAACACAACTCACTGGTGTCTTCCCTTGATCTTCGGTTTTATACCGAACCACACTCGGCGACAGCTGTAAACGCTGTCGCCCCGTTAAAACGCGACTTTCCTAAAACACATAGTAAAGCAGGCAACAAACGGACACATGAATAGGCTGATGCAATGTGGCAATGTACCTGCGATCCTTGTGAAATACCCAAATACGCACTAACACAAACTCAATACAATTCTCACATATATTACCACACGCCGCATATTCAAACTACTTATGCTTCCACACATACAATATTCTAAGTGAGCTCTGCCGCTAAGAGCGTCGGCAGAGAGAGGGCGTTACAGTATATATGTGCCTATGTAGTTATGTATATACATATATATGTACAGATAGTACATACTCAAGAAGTGCTTACGCTAGCGATCTCACGCTGCGGCCAGTCCGCATAAGTAACGGATCTTATTACTGCACTTATGTATATTTATGATTGTATAAACATAGCAACAATGTGTCGGTATGTTATGAGTTGTTACTCTTACTTTTAAGTTGGGCATATGACCACTTGTTATATTGTATACTCTACAATACTGTAGGCATATGCTCATTTGGCATACAACACACTGCACCTCCCTTTTTTAAAATAACGTAATGTATTGTAGTTATTTAATATAAAAATTATTATTAGTATTATTTTTATATCTTTTATATACTATGTTGTATAAACAAAAAAAATTTTTTTTTTTGTATAACTTATATTATAATATTTTATATATACTTCGTTTGTTTTTTTTGGTTTTTTTTTTCTTCTTTCTCTGTCAGAAAAAAAATATGATGGAATTTTTTCGAAATATAACGTTTTTGTGTTTTATATCAAGGAAATTTTAAAATTAATTTTTTTTTTATTATTAATGCAATATTTTTATTCTGTTGCACATTTTTTTTTATTTATTTTAGTTTTGGTTGGCCAAACCGTTTTCATGAAAACCTTTACTATTCTGTTTTAGACTTTTTTCCTTTTCCTATTTTTCTTATTCTTTATAATTATAATATTGTTTTCTATACTAATGACCTCAAATGGTCTCATATAAGAAGATTATAATTTATGACCTGTTTCATTCTTTAAGTAAACTTAATCTCCTATTTCTATTTTAAAATCTAATACTTTCATTGCATGTATTTCTTTTTGCTTAATTTTATTTTTTTTCTAAAAGTATTCGAGCTCTCTTATACGAGTTTTCTAGTCTAAACTTAACTTCTTTAGAATAATCGTCTATATTATATATAGGTTCTATGGTATTTACGCTATTAAATTGTATTGGTAAGTTATTTTGTCTACCAAATACTAGTTCATATAGACAATAATTATGAGTTACTGATGGTGTTGTTTTAAAACAATACACGAAATACTGTAACCATACGTCCCAGTCAGTTTTATCTACTGAAATATATGAACGAATGTACTCATTGAATGTCCTATGACTTCTTTCAACGGTACCTAATGTCTGGTGGTGGTGTGCTGTAGATGTTATGTTATCTATTTTTAAATATTTGCACAAGTCAGTTATAATAGAATTTTTATATTCTGTTCCCATATCCGTGAACGTCTTCATTGGACCGTACTTCAGAATAAAAGATTCGAATATGGCTTTTGCGACAGTTGTTGCACTTTTGTTTGCAACAGGAATTGCTACTAAATACTTTGTCAAATCA